>PVIA01007251.1:15395-86165 GCA_004024845.1 Tonatia bakeri
TGCGCATGCACTCACAGCCTTCACCACGATGGCACCAATGACCTCATATCCCAATTTGTGGGCAGAGCTGTCCCCAGCCATGTGAATCAGGACAGGGAGGGCAATGGATGTCCAAGACACAGCCCAAAGAACTGCACTACACCCAGAGTCTCGGACGTCCAGCGGCGCAGCCCAACGGTGTGGAGCGAGACTACTTACCCCCCCAGCTTGTAGTCTCCGACCCCGCCCATCCAGGCGCGGATGAACGCTGGGTCGGCCAGGAGGGAGACAGGGTTTAGAGCGTCTCCAGGGAAGTAGGAGCCCACGGGGCAGAGAATGACGGACAGAAGGGCTCTCGTAGATCTGGCGACCCCTAGCGAGGGCTGCGATGGGCAGAAGGGGGGCATCAGGACCCCGGGAGTCCAGGCCTCGGGCCCCACCCCTGACCTAGGAGTCCGGGTCCCCAGCGCTGCCCTTCAGGGCTCCCCACCCCAGTCTGGTTCCCCACTGCCTCCCAGCACTGAGTCGGGCCCACCTCGTTCCCGAGGAACAAAGGGCGCACGTAGAGGCTGGCGCCGGGGCTGTCTGGAACCCAGTCCTTGTCCACCTCCACGAGCCGGCGGATGCACTCCAGGAACTCGACCTTGTCGAAACTCTGCACGGGACTCGGACACGTCAGGGGGACCTTCGCCGCAACCCTCTTCCTCCCCGCCCAGGGCGTCCAGGGCCCTCACCGGCAGGCACAGGCGCAGGGCAGAGCGCAGCATGCGGTCCATGTTGAGCCAGGGTCGGAAGAGGCGCACCTGCCCGTCGCTGCCTCTGAACGCCTTCATGCCCTCGAAGAGCTGCGGGGATCAGCGCCGACAGTCAGGGAGAGACAGCGAGACGCAGAATGATGCATGCAGACGCAGAAGCAGACACAGCTGGGGAGGGACGGACCCGCTGGACACGCGGGGGAGAGGGAGAGAGAAAAGAGAGACCCAGAGAGACAAGACACAGAGACGATAAAGAAAGCAAAGGACACAGACCAGAGAAAGCCGAACAGAGAGACCCAGAGACGGAGGTGCCAGAGAACTTGCTGCTTAAGGTGTCTCTTTCTCAGGACTGCTGGTGGTGTGGGAGTTATGTTTTTAAAGAGTCCTTCTGTTGCCCTGGCTGGTGTGGCTCAGTGGAGTGAGCAATGGCCTACAATCCAAGGGGTTGTTGGTTGGATTCCCAGTCACGGCACATGCCTGGTTTGCAGGCATGTGCCCAGTAGGGGGCATGCGAGAGGCAACCACGCATTGATGTTTCTCTCCCTCCCTTTCTCCCTTCCCTTCTCTGTAGGAATAAATAAAATAAAGAGCCCTTGTGTTTTAAAGAAACACCAAAATAGCTATATGTGAGATAATACAATGCCCAGGATTTGCTGAAAAACCCTACAGAGAGGAAGTCCGGAGTAAACAAGATGGTGACCAACCACCTTCTGGCGAAGCAAGGTGATGGGGAAGGGGTGGGGCAGGTCCTAGCATTCTACTTTTATGTTTGAAGTTTCTCATCATCAAAATGGTTTTTAAAAAAACTAGAGAGAGGGGAAGGAAGGGAGAAAGAGGGAGAGGGAAACATCCATTCGAGAGGAACATGGACTCGTTGCCTTTTCATAGGTTCCGCAACCGGGACCAAACTTGCAACTCGGGCAGGTGCCCTGACTGGGAATCGATCTGGCAACCTTTCCCTTTGTGGAACGATGCCCAACTGACAGAATCACACCGACCAGGGCAAAACACTCTTATTAATACCAAAATATATATGTTGATTCCAACCCCACCCTGCTGTTCCTATCCCCACCGCTACTCCCCCTCCCCCACAAGAGCTGGCTTCTCTCAGCTCAGTGTCCTGTACTCACACTGGCCACTGGGCCCCTGCCGATGTCCCCGTGACCCCCTCATGTCCCCAGGCTTTGCACTTGTTGGATCCTCTGCGAGGAAACTCTCCTCCTCGCTCTACCTCATGTCTCCGGAGGCAACCCTTAGGGCTCAGCTTCAATGTCACATCCTTCCTATGGAGCCTCATCCCCAGGCAGGTCCGGGTACCTGATCCCTGCCCCACCGTCCACGTTCACTCCCTTAATGTCTGCTTCCCTACCGACTGGAAGGGGCACAGAGCAGGGACCCCAGCCCCCTGTGCCCAGGGCGGTGCCCGGCACATGGCAGGTTTCTGGTGAATGAATGAATGACTAAATGCACGACTAAAGAATGAAAAGCCAGCATAAATAGCCAGGTTAGTTTAGGGGAAATAAAATGAGTGGCATGGAGCCCTGGCCAGGTAGCTCAGTGGGTTAGGGCATCATCCTGATATGCCAAGGCTGCAGGTTCGATCCCTGGTCAGGGCACATACAAGAAGCAGCCAATGAGTGCATCAGTGAGTGGAACGAATTGATGTTTCTCTCTGTCTCGCTCCTTCCCTCTCTTCTCTCTATCTCCCAAATCAATATATAAAATGTTTTAAAAAGTAAGTGACAAACAGGTTGAACACTGGAAGAAACTAACAGTGGATTATACAGCAATGGGGGGAAACATGTTAAATTCAATTAAATGGTGTTGGGGAAAACCAAATACTCATCTAGGGGAAAAAATTAAATTGGATCCCTCTCACAGTTCATACCAAGAAAAATTCCAGGTGGATTAAAGGCTTAAACTTTCAAAATTTAACCAGAAAAGCCATAGAAGAAAACGCAAGATAACTGTTTTAGGTCTTGCATTGGAGATGGTATTCTAAAAATGATAAATCACAGAAGCCTACCCCCCCAAAAAAAACACAGAGACTGGTAATATTCGATTGCATAAAAATAAAACGAACTGGGAGCTTCAGCTCATACCACAAATATTTTCTCTAATATTCAAAGAACTCCTGCAAATAAATGTTTAAGTTTATTTAAAGCCCACCCCACTAGGGAAAGCAACCTAGAAAATGGACAGTTTATGGACAGGAAACAGTAAGGGCTCCTGTGCTTGTGAAACTTCATAATCGGGGGAAAGGCAAATTAAAATTACTTTGAGATACCTTCAAAACCACTTAGGAGCCCTGGCTGGTGTAACTCAGTGGACTGAGCACCAGCCTGCAAATCAAAGGGCCGCAGGTTCAATTCCCAGTCAGGGCACGTGCCTGGGTTGCAGGCCAGGCCCCCAGTGGGGGGGTGAGCAAGAGGCAACCACACTTCAATGTTTATCTCCCTCTCTTTCTCCCTCCCTTCCCCTCTAAAAATAATTAATTTGAAAAAAGATAGGTAGTCTCCAAAAACCACCTTCCTGTGGTCACAATCCTGCCCATCCCTCCTTTGTCTCTAACTGACCCCAAAGGTGTGTCTCTGCTGCACCAAGCTGACTGGTTCTAGTCAAATGTCTAGGATAGTGGGGAGAACCCTAAAAATTCTCTCATTTAAAAAAAATCTTCACCCGAGGACATGTCCACCGATTTGTTAGAGAGAGGGAAAGGGAGGGAGAGAAACATCCGTGTGAGAGAGAAGCATTGATTGGTCGCCTCCTGTACGAGCCATGATCGGGGATGGAACCTGCAACCTAGGCCTGAGCGCTGACTGGGAATCAAACCCACGACCCTTCAGTTTAGGGACAATGCTCCAACCAACTGAGCCACACAGGCCAAGGCAACCCTCAAAATTCTTAACAGAAAAACTTGCCTAATGTCACAGAACCGTACCCGAAGGAACGAAAATTAGTCAACTACACACCAGCTACTAGAGCTGTACTTCATTTATTCAAATCCTCTTACAACTAAAGCTCCCCGGGAAGACTTGCTTTCAGCCATAGATTTAAGTCACAAGCCAAACATCACCTGGACCTCTCCTCACAGGACTGCCACCAAGCCCTGCAAAGCCGACCAACCTCCGGAGCCCCCATACACAGTCCCATGGACGACCTGGTCACCTGGCCAGACCTCTGGGCACCATCCTCAGCCCTCCCTTCCCATCTCTCACCCAGCCGGCCAGTCCCTCATGTCCCCAGATCTCTGCCCCATCCACTCCGGCCCGCACCCCAGCTCAGGCCTCCACACCTCCCTATTCTCCCTGTCTGGACCTTCCCCCAGCCTGGCCTGCTGGCCTCCAGTCTCCCGGCTCCAGCTCATCCCACATGTGTCCACGGGGCTCCGCCCTGCTCAAAGCCTACATGGCTCCCGATGCCTTTTTTTTTTTTAGATTTTATTTGTTTATTTTTAGAGAGAGAGGAAGGGAGAGAGAGAGGGAGAGAAATATCAGTGTGTAGTTGCCTCTCATGCACCCCCTACTGGGGACGTGGCCTGCAACCCTGGCATGTGTCCTGACTGGGAATTGAACTGGTGACCATTTGGTTCCCTGGCCAGCACCCAATCCACTGAGCCACACCAGCCAGGGCTCCCAGCATCTTTGACAAGGTCCCAGCCCCTCAGCTCCTCTGCGGCCCTGATGACACCCTCAGCCTCATGCACCACACTCCAGTCCCATGACCCCCCCAAATATTGTGGGCTTTTCTTTCTGCTGTCTCTGTACTGGCTGTCCCCTCTCCCTCTGATGTCCTACGTTCCCCTTTTCCCAAACAGACCCACGTTCTTTCAAGGTATTGGTAGAACTGGGTTCCTCTCCTGGCCCCCCATGATGCCTCAGCTGCCACCATCAGAGCTCAGATCACACTGGCTCGTCACCAAAACATGCGCTTTTCAAGCAAAGGAACTGGATCTGCTCATGTGGGGGACCCTGCGGACCCCAGCATGTGGCCCGGAATGCGAGAAGCCTCCGAAGACGGATGATGCGCACACGGAAAGAGGAAACACACGGAAAGCAGACCCAGGGTGGGGGATGCAGCCACAGACAGAGCGAGAAGGAACACATGCGGAGAGAGACAGGTAGAGGCCGCCTGTCACGCCACCTGCAGTGAGTAGTGGAGAGCTGAGCAGGCAGGATGGAGCGAGAAGTTCTGGAAGGGCTGGATCCGGGGCTGGCTCCAGCCCTTGTTCTCCGCCCATTCCACCATCAGCATGTGGTCGGTGAACGTCTTCCCAAACACCAGGGTCTCACCAGGGTCGGGCTTCTTATGAGGCTTCTGTGTCATTTCCAGCTGCAAGTCTACAGCCTGAGAAAGAAAAGGGGACCCAGGTATCCTGGAATCTGGCCACAACTTCCAAATTGAAAAACTACAACTCCCATGAGGCCCTGGGGCCAAGACCCACAGGGAAGAGGCTCCAGTGGCTTCTGGGACATGCAGTTTCAACTCTTTCCCACAGCGTAAGGCAGGCGATTAGACTACCTGATTGCCACGCACCTTGGCCTTTGAACCCTGGATCTTTTAGAGATTCCCAAAGCCCGTTCCCAGCCCCCTCCTTCCCCAGATCCTGCAGTTCAGGCCCCAAGCCCGTCTTCCTTGGGATCCAAAAGTATAGTCCCCTCCTTTTACCTTGAAGCTGGATGAGGCATATCTTCTGGGCCCACACAGAAGCCAAGGGACAGGGAAAAGTTTTCGGGCCCAAATCTGGGGATGGGGACAGGAAGAAAGACGGTGAGGCCAGGAGACAGAGAGAGCACCAAAGCCCTGGCAACGCCTTCGCCATCTCCTTCACTTGGGAAGTCCCTCTGGCCTACTCTGTCCCAGCCCAGAGCGCTCTAAACGGGGCATGCGATCTGGCCAAGGCTTGTTTTTATCAATCCTCACCCAAGGATGTGTTTTGCTGATATTAGAGACAGAGGAAGAGAGAGAGAGAGAAACACGGGTCAGCCGCTTCCTGCTTGCACCCCGACCAGGAATGGAACCCGAAACCCAGGCAGCTGCCCTAACCAGGAATCCAACCTGCAGCTCTTAGGTATACGAGATGACGCTGCAACCAATTGAGCCACCCGGCCAGGGCTGCCCAAGTTTTTTGCTCTGTCCTGATTAGCAGGCAGCAGGAAGGGATCCTGGAGGAGGCCAAGTCCCTCCCTGTCCCCATGGGGCCCATCCCTAGAAAGTGCTGACTCGGCTCCCATTCCCTTCTCCATGAGGGCCAAAGTCCAACACAGGCGCCTCCCACCCCACAGAACTTTGGCCCCAGCCCTGACACCGGTTCAGACAGACGACGACAGAAGACGATGAGGTTCGGTGGAAGAGGGAAGGTACACAGGTAAGTGTAGGCCTCGCTGGGGGATCCAGATTCTGATAAGAGCTAGAAAAGTGGGGGACCTCTAGGTCATGCTCCCCCAGGACCCAGGAATTCAGATTCCCAGCTCCATCCTTCCTCAGACCCGGGAGTCCAGGCCCCCAGCCCCCTCTGTCTCAGACCCAGGGGTTCAGGCCCCAGCCCCTCCTCCCCCAGATCCAGGAGTCCAGGCTTTCAGCACCCCCTCCCTCAGACCCGGGAGTCCAGGCCCCCAGGCCCCCTCCCTCAGACCTGGGAGTCCAAGTCTACATTCTTCCAGGGTATCAGACCCATTGAATTTGGATGACTTGAAGCCCCTGCCCACTTTGAGCCCCAGTGAGTCCAGTGAAGTCCAGGTCCCTTTAGATCCCAGGACTAAGGGGTAGTAGCCATGTGGACCCAGAGGCCACCCACCCCAGTCATCAGTGGACACTGTGCACATGAACACTTCTGTGCTCCTGCCTGAGGCCAGTGGGAGCAAGCAGGTCCAGCTGTGGCCAGCAGGGTGCCCTCTACCCACTGTTCTGGGACCTCACAGGCCTCTTTCCCCAGCCCTGGGGGAAGACAGCTGGGTCCCGCCAAGGCTGGGAGACAACAGCTGAGCCTGCTCCCGCCCATGAGCTGCATGAGCTGCCACCAAACAGTGAGAATGGATGTGAGTGGCAGCGGTGACTGGTCAGTAGGTGAGTCGTGGGGGAAGGGAGGCTGCAATGTCCTAAAGTCTGGGCCACCAAGTCGGAGGAGTAGCCCTGGATAGTGTCCCGCCAAGGGCTTCTGGCATGATTAGTGTTGCTCTGACACATGACCGCTAGGTGGCGGTGTGTAGCCTGCATAAGCCTATGGCCACGCTTCTGTCGGACAGGAAACAGAATACCCACAGCTGGGCAGAGACAGCCAGCGTCTTGGCAAGAGAGCAGCCTGCAGAGGGAACCAGAATGGACAAAAATAAAAGAGTAAGGTAGGGAAGAGCAAGAGTGAGAAAGAGAGACGTAGAAATAGAAAACACAAGCTGGAAAGAAGACGAGACCTAGAGATGCCAAAATAGAAATGATCATAAGGAGAGAGGCTAAAACAACAGCTACGAGGGAGAGGAACTCTGGGAAAGTAAGGCCGGAAGAAATCCAGGTGAGATACAGAGGGCGGAATAAAGAGAAGCCACGAGGGAGAGGACAAGGGAAAAGGCAACAGACGAAGACCGGATGTCAGCCACAGCACAGACGAGCTGGAGAGAAGCTGTCTCGGAGAGACAGAGGCATCCAGGAGAGACAGAATGGGGCAGAAAAACACCCGCGGTGCAGAGAAGGGGCCAGTCAGCGTTCAGATGAGAAACTGCACTGGCCACAGAGTCCCTGTCACACTGGGAAAAGCCGCCTTCCTCCTCCCAGGACATTTCTCTAGGGGCAGGGGTCTCACCTCAGCTGACACCCCACCACCCGGCACCCCAAGCCATAGGGATTGGGCGCCAAAGAGACTCCCATGTGGTAGACGGGTGTTGGAACAAAGAGTGTAAAAGTAATGGGGGTGAATTAAGAAACAAGGAAGCTTTGGGGTGGGACATAGGCACAGGGCAGAGTCTCTGCTGTCTCACTACAGCCCAGGACTGTCGCCACCACAGTCCAGGCCTGTCTCCCAACGTGGCCAGGGAGTGTACCCATCAAAACTCGGGGTTGTTTCTGTCACTGTCTAGCTAGCACTGTCTTTCACACTTCAGGACTGGCCCCCATATCGCAGCCCAGAGAAAGTCCCCATCACGGTGTAGTGCTATCCTTGTCTCACCCAGGGACTGTCCCTATCACAGCCCCAAATGGTCCCAGTGAAACCCTGAAACTGTCCTTGTCACAGCCCAGGACTGGTCCTTTCACGTGTAGAACTGTCCCATTATAACCCAGGGCTCCCCCATCACAGACCAGAATTGTCCTGTGACAGCCCAAGACTCTCCACAGCCCAACCCCAGACTGCCCCTGTCACTGCCCATGACTGACCCACCACAATCCCCTGGAGTGGCCCAGTCATAGCCAGGCCTGTCTCCATTAGCCACTGAAACGCCAAGAAGGTAAAAATCCGCCCTGCTCTCCATCAACCCGGATTAAGAGACCTGGCCACAGTCAGGTGCAAAGTGAGCAGCAGAACACCGCTCCCAAGGTTATGCTGTAGTTGTCAAGGGTTGTAATGACCTCGCCTTCTCGGAGTTCTTACTGTTTCCTTCTCCACTGAGAAACCTTGTTTTCTGAAACTACAGACTTCCTGCACTCTGCTGGTTGACATCATATCAGCAAAAATGGACTGTTTCAGTCTTGCCTGGAGTGTCTGTGTCACTCTGACAATGCGAACCCGCCTGGATCTCCAACCCAGGTGCGGAGCTTTATTAGATAAGGGGTTTCGGGCACACAACTCTCTTAACCTTTAGTTCCAAGAAAAAAAAGAACCTGGAATCCAATTCCCAATCCAGACCTGAGGATGCCCTCTGCGCCTGCAGCCCAACCCCTCCCCTGTAGGTACTAGGGGCCTAGCCTGGTGCCCCCACAGGGAGCTGGCGACTCCCTTCTTAGTCCCCCACCCAGTCCCGTGCCTCTCCCATAACTGTCTCCTCCTCCATGTATCCCTTCTCAGACCTCCCAGCCCGGTCTCCTTCCCGCCAATTATTCCCCGCACCCGCCACCGCCCACCAAAGCTCGGTACTATCCAACGCGGCCCCCCAGCTCCTCCGTGACTCCTGGCAGCGGAACCCCTGAGCCGGGGAGCAGCGCCAGTCCGGACGGGCTGCGCCGAGTGGTTCTCCCGGAAGTGCGCCTCCCCGCGGGGGCTCTCCAGCCCCACGGCGCGGGGCCGCCGCGGACCCACCTGCCCCAGTGCGGCTCCCGCCATGGTCGGTGCGGCGGGGAACTGTACCCGCCCCAGATTAAGACGTCCGGCCCCGCCCGGTCCACGCCCCCTCGCACTGAAGGCCCCAAGATTCCATTATTACAGGGTGCCCTCGTGGAGACGAGTCTGCTGCAGAGCGCATGCGCTAGAACGCGCCCCCGGAGTGAGAGCAAATGGGAAGACTCCCTCCTCCCAGCCCCCTCCGGGGTCTGTTCCCGTCCGCCGCTGCCGTTCCGGAGCGTGCACGCAGCGTTTTCAAAGATGCATTTTAATAGGTTCTGCCACACAGCGGGAGTGAGGAGAAGCAGCCCCTAATGAAATCGCCGAAGTCGGTCGTTTCTGCTGCCGTCACTATCAGAACCACTAAGGAGAGACAAGGATTCAATCTTCATGGGCGCTTTATTCAGATGCTGGCGATCTGAGAAAGCGGCGGGTGTGTCCCCTAAAATCCGTCTTAACATCCCATCTCAAACCAGCCTTTATTATTATTATTATTAGGAGGAGGAAGGGTAGGTGGGGGTTTGGGGAAAAAGTTTAATTGGAGAAGGGTTGCAGTGGGGCAAGGGGGCGGAGGGGCGATCCTCCTAGTACTTCTTTATCTGTTGATCACAGTTCTTCTGTGTCCTGGACACGGCCTCCCTGGAACACGGTGGCATGCAGGCCCCCTGGGGCATAAAGTTTGAATTGCTCGTCAACCTCCTGGAGTCAGTAGGTCATGTATTGTGATTCCTGGAATAACAGCTTTCCTCAAGCATTGGTCACTGGAGCCTGCCAACTAACGTTGAAATCTTTAACTCTTGAGTTCCCGGGTCAGTAGGAGAAGAAAGGCCAGGACCTTTGCAGATCTCGGTCCCTTCCTTGGTGAGAGGGAAAAGCACACTCTACGAGTCGGTGGGTGCGTATCACGTAAATGAAAAGGGTAAGGACTTTGGGAAAAGGCCACCCCTTGCTGGCCGGCAGGGATGAAGGGGTTGCAGGCAAAAACCCTGTTTGGATACAGTTTTCCTGTCATTTTTTTAAGCCATAAAAACACACATGGCTCGCCATGCCTCCCTCCAGTCCTTCTCATGAGTGGGTCCCAAAAATGGTCAATTCCCCAACTTTTCAATGAGCCCCTAAGAATAGCTTCTAGAGCAAGGATTTACTGCTTGCCCCCTCCCCCTGAGGGTTTCCCCAACTGCAGAACCCCCAGGGGCAGAGTCAGCCAGTTGCTCCGCAGTCACTGTGCCCCCCAAACTTTCCGTGGTCAGAGTTCCCCCAGCTCCTGCATCCGGGTTATTGTGACTCCAAACGATTGCTCCTGCTGTATCCTCAAACTCAAGCCCAAAGCCACGATCCCTCCATAGTTCTACTCTGGAAAATTTCGCCCCCAGATTCTGTTCCCCCGCTGGAACAGCCACAGGCACAGGCAGTCAAATTCCAAACATTCCGCTAGCAGGGTGTCTCCCAGCGTACATTCCTTGCCGCCTCACCACCCCGCCAGGGGCTGCAGTGAGGGGCGGTGCCCGCCAGACTGCTTGGGCCCTGGCTGGTGTGCGTCCCCTGCGAACCGAGGGTCGCCGGTTGATTCCCAATTAGGGCGCATGCCTGGGTTTCGGGCCAAGTTCCCGGTTGCGGCGTGCGAGAAGCAACGGATTAATGTATCTCTCACACCTCGATGTTTCTCTCCCTGTTACTCCCTCCCTTCCCCTGTCTCTAAAAATAAAAATAAAAAATAAAAAGACTGCTTGGTCACGCCTCTGCCAGTCAGCGACTGACTCACACCCCTCGCAGCTGCCAATCCACAGCAGCCGTGCAGTTCCACCCCCTCACCTGGGTGACACACCCCCGGCTGGGCACAGCGCCCCGGGAGCGGGGTTGGGGGAAATCCAGAGTCAGCCCTCCAAAGCAGGGGAGACCGAGGCCCCCTCCTTTCCTACCCGCCCCGTTTCCTCCTCCCCCAAACCCAGAAGTCCGGATCCCCAGCTCTTCCTCTCTCTGTCCCAGGAGTCTCAATCCCCAGCCTCCCCTGTCCTCCGAACTTTTAGCGCCGGCCACCCACCTGCTCCACTAGGGGCCGAGAACAAACAGGAGGCCCTTTGGCTTCATCTCCTGCGTTATCTCCTAATTACAACTTAATTGACTCTCCCCTGCGAATCTTTTAACTGGGTCACCAGTGAAGCCAACCCGCAACACTCTTCCCTGGGGCCTCTGGCGAGAAGCTCCTGCTGCAAGGTCTGCTGGGAGTTGCCGTCCCTCGGGTGGAGGCCAGGCCTAGGGTTAGAGTGGGGCGCACGCGGTGGCAGTGCGGACGGAAAATAAATGTAATGATGACCTCCTCCTTTTGGCTGCAAATTGCTTTTTGAAAGATTTTATTTATTTTATTTTTTTGGAGAGGGGAAGGAAGAGATAGAAACATCAATGTGTGGTTGCTTTTCATGCGCCCCCTACTGGGGACCTGGCCCACAACCCAAACAGGTGCTCTGACTGGGAATGGAACCAGCGACCCTTTGATTCACCAGCCAGCACTCAACCACTGAGCCACACCAGCCAGGGCTGCAAATTGCTTTTATGCGAGCCTGCGGGGTGGTTTGGCACACTGGTAAATGAGTTTAACGTCTAGAGTTGGGGGCTGCACCCGAGAGGCAGAGGGCAGAAGCTGGAATTTGGGAGACAGAGTTTGGGGTGGGAGAGCCCTAGTCAGAGGAGCCCGACTGGAAATGTGGGCAATCAGGAAGGGTGTCAGGGGCCTCCATGGGGGCACCCCGCTTGGCCTTGAGCCCATAGCCCAGCTCCGCACCACCGGTCACAAACAGCTCACAACCGGTGCAGAAGCTGGCTTCGGAGGCCAGGAACACGGCGGCAGCCGCCACCTCGGCTGGATGGCCCATGCGGCCCAGAGGCTGGAAAGAGACCAGGCGAAAAGGAGGTCACGGGGAGCCCTCGCCTACCTGCCCATACCACCCGGACCTGGCCCCCACCCCTGTGCCCGTCTCTACCTGGTTGAGTATGCCCTCCTGGATAGTGGTCTTGGGGTCAGGAGATGCAGCTGCCAGCTCCTGCCACATTGGGGTCCAGATGTTTCCTGGGGAGATACTGGGGGAAGGGAGAAGAGAGAATCAGGCGAGTCTGCCACACACACACTTCTCCTACTCTGGCTCACTCTCTGTCGTCCCACTCCCCCAAGGGCCCTCTCCGCCCACTCGGAGCTTCTTCTCACCAGTTGACTCTCACACCATATTTACTCTCGTCCAGGGCCAGGCCCTTGGTCATGGCTGTCAGCGCCCCCTACAGGAGACAGGGCCGGGGTGGGGAGAAAGTTCAGTCCGGGGAAGATGAGGCTCCTCCAGTGTGCTGGCCTGCACCGCCCCCGACCCCCGTGAGGGTCAGGCAAGGGCATCAGAATGGGAAAGGCATGCCTTCCCTGCAGGCTACCTGGGGATGCACCAGGATAGCTTGCTCTCTCTCTCTCTCTCTTTAAAATTTTATTTATTTATTTTTAGAGAAAGGGGAAGGGAGAGAGGGCGAGAAACATCAATGTGTGAGAGAAACATCAATCAGTTGCCTCTAGCATGCCCCCAACCCGGGAGCTGACCCACAACCCAGCTATGCGCCCTGACTGGGAATCAAACCGGCGACCTTTCGGTTTCCTGGACAATGTCCAAGCCACTGGGCCACACCAGCCAGGGCTGGGCCTTATTTCTTGGGAGATGCTTCATGCCAAACAACATGTCACAGGGTTTTACGCCTCAGGTCAGAGGCCCCTGGGGGGCCAGTAGGGAAGGAAGAAGCAAGGAGCTACCCCGATGGCCTACCTTAGTAGCCACGTAGGTAATTGCCTGGGACTGGGCAATCGCCCCCACCAGGCTGCTGATGTTGATGACATTCCCGCGGCTCTTCCTCAGGTAGGGGAGGGCGAGCTGGGGAGAGAGGAGGCAGGGTGAGCAGTCGAGGCCGTGGAGCTCCCCCAGCCCAAGGGAGCACGCGCTGATGTCTGGGATGACGGCCGCTGCCCTGGTGTGCTCACTAGTCAGCCTCTGTGCCTTGTGGGGACAGCATCCAGAGCACCCCGGCCGGCTCAGCCCAGGGCCTCCTTCGGGCTCTGGGTCTCAGGGCTCAAGGAAGCCCCCCCCTGTGTGAAAGGGATCTTTCTCTGCACCTCTTCCACAGTCTGCCTCTCCCCCATCCTCTTGCTGCCCCGTCCCCCTCTTCGGGGTCCGTGTATGTTATTCCAACTCCTGTCCGCATGAAAACAGAAAAATACAACATGGCTGCATTTTTTTTGTTTGTTTGTTTGCAAAAATAGGAGGAAGCTCTTTTACCCACGGAGGGGAAGAGAGTTTCTCCAAGTTTCAGGGAGAGCTCTGTGGTCAGAATGTGGGAGGCCTTTGGGAAGTGAACCCCATATTCTGCCAACTTCTCCCCTAAAATTCCCTGGCTACCTGGAGGTCCCTAAACGAACTCTCCCTCCCTCTCTGTCTCCCAGTCCTTTCCTATCCTTGACCTTGAAGAGATTCGAACTGTGTGTCCTTCAGCCCTTGTTTGCTTTGGGCAGCTGAGCTGGCCACCCAAGGCCTGCTCCTGCTGCTGGAGATGAACACACACACACACACACACACACACACACACACACACAGGCACGAGCCAGCTCCCCAGGGGTTCTCAGAGTGGGAGCAGAAATTGGCTCCCTCCCCGGCTCACCCCACCACCCCCAGCTCTTTCAAACCTTTCACTCTCTCAGAAACAGCCTCCACACGGTTCTCAGTGCTGTCTTCAAATACACCCTGAGCGTTCCAACCTCAGGGCCATTGTGCACGCTGTGCCCTCTGCCCAGAATGCTTGTCCTAATGCAGCCATGCCGCTCCCTCCTACGGTGACCAGCCACCCTGGCTTGGCCAGGGCTAAAGGGTTTATGGGGACATGGGACATCCAGTCTACAGTTTCAGTGCTAAAGTGGGATAGACCTGGGTGAACCTACTCTCTCAGCAACTTCAAATCCCATTCAGACGTCGCCTTCCCTGACCATCCGATGTATTTAAAAACTGCAAACCGCCCCTCCCCCAGGTCCCCATCCCACTTCCTGATTCCTTTTCTCTGTGGCCCACATACCGTCTGACATGCCGTTTATTTATTTTATTTTTATTACTTTTTAAAATCTATTAGAGAGACGGGAAGGGAGAGAGAAAGACAGGGAGAGAAACATCAGGATGAGAGAGAAACATTGATGGGCTGCCTTCCATACGCGCCCCACCTGGGGACCAAAACCCCAACCCCGGCACATGCCCTGACTGGGAATCAATCCGGGAACCCTTTCGGTTAGCACAACGACGCCCAACCAATGGAACCACACCAGCCACGGCACCACATATATCTTACTTACTTATTTGCTCATTTTCTGTCTCTCCTACCAGCATGCAAAAATCCACAAGGGAACAGCTGAAACTGTTATTTTCTTTGGCAGAGTAAGGCGCACAGTAAGTATCTTCTGAACAAGGGAATGGAGTTATGGAGGCTCTGCTGTGGGCCCAGCCCTGCTGTCAGCAGCACACAGAGGAGCTCATTGAGGAACCGGAGATGACTGACAAACACAGGGGGTCACGTGACCCCTAACAGAACCAGTATTTGCAGCCCCGCAGTCTGAGGCCAAAATAACCAAATAATCCCTTTACATTTTTATTTATTTATTTTTAGAGAAAGGGGAAAGGAAGGAGAAAGGAGAGAAACATCAATGTGTGGTTGCCTCTCATGTGCCCCCAGTTGGGTACCTGGCCGGCAACCCAGGTATGTGCCCTGACTGGGAATGAAACCGGTGACCTACTGATTCACAGGCCCGGGCTCAATCCACTGAGCCATACCAGCCAGGGCCCAAATGATTTCCCACAGTGTTAAGACCTTTAGGATATAGCGTGAGTGGGAGAATGCAGCCTTAGTTGGGGGCGGGGTGGAACTGTAATCCTCCAGCCTCCTCCTCAGAGGCCTCCCCACATTCATCTCCCCCACCCCACCCCACCCCACCCACCCTTCTGCTCACTCTCAGCCTCGAAACCCGCCCTCCCTTGGCCCTGGCTCTCGCTCAGCCAGCAGCCAGCCCTGGCCCTGCGCAGCCGCAGCCCTATCTCTCCCCTCAATCTTGATGGCTTCCTCTGCCTAACTCCCCCGCCACTCCACTCGCACGAGAAGGAAAGCGAAGGCAGAGTCGTGGTTCCTTTGCCACCCTCATCCCCGAGCCGGGGACACAGCTGCTGCTGAATAAACATTTGCTCCACACTGCCCTTCCCAACCCGCCCACACATTCCTTGGCCATGTCCTCCCCTGCCCCCGCCCCGCCCAAGGTCACCCAGTAGCTACATCAAGGCCCTGCTGGACTCTCACTGGCCCGACTGGCCCTCCCTCCCTCAGACGGCCAATCTGCGTGCTGAGTCTGGCTCCGGCCTGACTCCACTTCGCTTCAGTGTGGGGGTTCCTGGGTCCTTCTCACTACCGGAGCTCAGCCAGGGCAGTTCCTTGCTTTGTTGGTTTCCCACCAGCATCTGCGGGATCGCCCTCGAAGCCCCGTGCTGGAGCTCCCGCCCCACCCCTCGGGGTCTCTAGCTCAAGGTCCCACATGCAGAAATCACTCCATCCCATCCTCTCTTCCTAAAACCTGCCCGTCTTCCTGGTCCCCAGCCTTGGATGTGGGGCCCCCTCCTGCCCTGCTTCTCAAGCCATAGACTGGGAGACCTGCGAGTCTCCCAGAGCCTCCCTCTGCCTCAATTCCTCATCAGATCCATCATTTTCTTGCCCAAACACCTGCCATGGCTCCCTATGGAGCTCGAGACAAAGACCAGACCCCTGGCGTGGCCTTCAAGGCTGCCGCCCCCTCCCTGTACCAGCCCCTCACTGCCAGGCCTGCGCACAGGCCGTTGCCTCTGCCAGGAACACTTGCACTTCCGTGTTGCCACATCCAGGCCCCGCTGCGCCCTCACTGGTCTGACTCTCCCTCCCCACCCTTTGTACACTGGATCCGGAGAGCCCCCTTTCCCACCCCTCTAGTTAATGCCGCTCATCTTTTGCTTGCTCCGGGAAGCCCACCGTCCTGACCCCAAAAACAAGCCAGTCTCCCTGTCACACATCTCCCTGAGTCACACCTGTCTCCTCCCTACACAAGACACACACACCCCTAAACGTGCCTCTGTGTTTATTTAATGAAACCTGGTGCCCTGTGACTGTGAACACCACAAGGGAAAAGACCATGTGGCATAGCCCCAGCACCTAGTACAGGGCCTGACACCTACCCAGGTGTATTTACTGATCAATAAATAGATGAATGGCCCTGGCTGGTGTGGCTCAGTGGATTGAGTGTCAGTGTGCAAACCAAAGGGTCACCAGTTCAATTCCCAGTCAGGGTGCATGCCTGGGTTTCGGGCTGGGTCCCCAGTGTGGGGGAGGGGGCGCGTGTGAGAGGCAAACACACATTGATGTTTCTCTCCCTCTCTTTCTCCCTCCCTTCCCCTCTTTCTAAAAATAAGTTAATTAAATTGTTAAAAAAATAAACATTCTCATCCATTGGTAGTACTTATGAGGTTTCTACTGATGAAATTACATGACGTATGGGTAGGAGAATGTGAGAGGCAATGGGTAGAACAAGTTTATTTTTCCCCCAAATATTTTATTTATTTATTTATTTTAGAGAGAGGGGAAGGGAGGGAGAAAGAGAGGGAGAGAAACGTCAACGTGTGGTTGCCTCTCGTGCACCCCCTACTGGGGACCTACCTGGTCAGCAACCCAGGCATGTGCCCTGACTGGGAATCGAACCTGAGACCCTTTGGTTCCCAGCCCGCCAAGTTTAACAAAATGCTTATAATCACCAAGCTTGAAATGGAGGTGGTGGTTTTTTTGCTCTTATAATACCCCCAGGGGGTTCTGCCCCAGGGCCTTTGCACATTCTTTTCTTAGTGAGCAAAACACTCTGTACCCCATCTCTCCACTTCCTTCCCTCCCACTCAAGGTCCAGGTCAGACTTCACCTTTCCCCTTCTACTTCTCCCAGGCTCCGTTTGCCCAACTCCTACCTCAGAGTCCTCAATAACAATAACAGCTTGCAGACAGCGAATGAACTCTGTGCCAGGCATGTTCTAAGGGCTTGGTGGGTATTTAATCGCCTCTCATTCAATTCTCAGAACAACCTGGGAACTAGGTACCGTGATTAGCCCTAGTTTACAGACAGTGACACTTGGGCACAGAGAGGTTGAGGAACTTGCCCGATGTTGCCAGTAGGAAGTGGCAGACAGCTTAGGCAGGCAGGCCCTAGATGGACCCTTTACTCCAGCCCACTCCCAGGCAGCAGTGTCAGGGAGCCAATAGCGGGAGGCAGGGCCTCCAGTGCGGAGAGAGCCAGGCCGCATTTAGCAGACTGCCACCCTGCCCCGTGGGTCCAGTGTATCAGCTTTTCAAGGGAAATGAAAATCCAGATGCTATGTAAAATCACTTTTAAATGCTGGAGATGTGTCCGCACACAAAGCTTTTATGGGCTGTGGTGTACAGAAGGTGAACAGAAATTGGGGACAAGAGCCAGGGCTCACCGGTTGAGCAGGGAATGGCCCAACTGGGGACACTGCACCCAGATCTCAGATCAAACCTTGAAGACAGCACCCGGGCGTTCCCTGCACCTGTGACCCCTGGCCCGCTCCCTGGGCCTCTCCCATCTGGCCGTCTACACTTGCTTCTCTGAGCTCCTCCAGCAAGCCGGCGGGCTCCAGAATGACGTCTCCAGGCCTGGACCCTCACCCCAGACCCAAGAATCCCACTCAACACGCCCTGCCCTCCCACCCCACCTGCTCCACCCCAGGGGTCCCCATCCCACACTTGCTAAGCAAATAACAACAACAAAAATTTCTTTCTTTCTGCACTTTACCCCCATATCTAGTCTATGAAGAAATCCTGACAATTCTACCTTCAGAATGGACCCAGAATTGAATCACTTCTCACCAAATCCACAGCCACCAGGCTGGTCAGATCCACCATCACCTCCTGCTTGGACCACCTACAAAGTCCCAGATTCAGCCTTGGACTCACCTGTTCCCCACACGGCTGCCAGAGGCACCAGTTTCCACTCACAGCCATTCATGTCCCCTGACCCCCACCCCCGCCCCAGCTCAGAACCCCACCATGGCTCCCAGCTCACACTCCCTGTCCAAACAAAGTCCTCTCCGTGGTTCATAAGGCCCCACACAATCTGGGTTCTGTTGCCTGCTTTCTACCCTCACCGAGCGCCCTCTCCACTGTGCTCACCCTACCTCAGTTGCACTGCCCTTCTGACCTGCACGCCAAACAGTCCCACCCCAGGGCCATTGCACTGGCTGTTTCTCCGCTGCACCACTATTTCCCACACATCTCCTTGGGGTATGACACAAACGTCACCTCTCTGAGAAGCCTTCAGACCACCGCACCGTCTGAATGAGTGCACAGCCCTGGCCGGGGGCTCAGTTGGTTGGTGCGTCATCCCAGTACACCAAAAGGCTGGCTGTTCGATTCCCGGTCAGGGCACATGTGGGAGGCAACCAATCAATGTTTTTCTCTGACATTGATGTTTCTCTCTCTCCCCTCCTTCCTCTCTCTCTCTAAAATCAATAAAAACATATCCTCAGGTGAGAATTAAAAAACAAAAACAAAAAAGCCCTGGCTGGTGTGGATCAGTGGGTTAAGTGCTGGCCTGTGAACCCAGAGGTCACCAGTTTGATTCCTGGTCACAGCACATGCCCGGGTTGCAGACCAGGTCCCCAGGCCAGATCCCCAGGATGGGGTTCTCGAGAAGCAACCACACACTGATGTTTCTCTCCCTCTATTTCTCCTTCTCTTCCCCTTTCTCTAATAATGAGTCAATAAAATCTTTAAAAAGAAGTGCTGTGATAAAAAGAAGCATTCCATTTGTCATAGAGAATGCGTATGTGTGTATAAGTGCCTTGTACGCAAGGACGGTCGGGAAAGGCCTCTGGGAGGAGGTGGAGCGTGAAGGGAGAAGCAGGGGGCATCATGGGAAGATTTGGAGGAAGGCTACGGAGCTAGAGGGAGATGCCCTTTGTTCCCAACAGCTATTGGTGGGGCAGCAAAGTTGTGACTGCTTATTACTGCCTTGCCCACGTTCTCAACACCCCACCACCACCACCCCTGGAAGGTCCTGAGAGGTTCTTGAGAAGGCAGACTACACACCCACCCAGACGGCTCTGCTTGGACATGGGGATTTGCGCCATTCATTCTCCACGAAGCACGGAGCCCTTGGGGATAAGACTAAAGCACAGCACGAGAAACACTCTGCCCGCAGACGAAGCAGATCCAACAATCTCAATGTCAGGAGGCCACCTGGCCCAAGCAGCCAGGGCCCCAGCTTTCACCTTGGTCAGGGTGTACGGCCCCATTAGGTTCACCTCCAGCAGTCTCCGGAATTCCTCTGCGGAGGTCTCCTCAGGCCACTGTGGAGGCGGGTCTAAGGGCAGGGGGTGGAGAGAGAGAGAGAGAGAGAGAGAGAGAGAGAGAGAGAGAGAGAGGAGAGAGTGAGGAAGCCACGTGGGCAGGAGAACCAGAGGGAAATGGGGACAGTGGAGGAGGGTGGGGGGCCCAGATGGGACTGGCAGACAGGGGGGTTGGGGATGGTGAAAAGGGAGGTTGCACAGCAATTAATAAAGAAAGTAGTGTCGGCCAGAAGGACTGGGTTTGAATCTCAGCCCTGCCATTTCCTGGCTGTGTGGTTTTGGGCAAGTCCCTTTGCCTCTCTGTGCCTCAGTCTTCTCATCTGCAGAATGACAATAATCCCTCTTGAGCTTAGAAATGTCACAAGTCAATATTTACACCTGACACGTAGCACCATAATGTGTTTGTTGAATATGGTTAACCCTTGAACAACACAGGTTTGAACTGCATAGGTTTACGTACACGAAGATTTTTTTCAAAAAATATACAGTCACCCCTCTGTATCTGGGGTTCATATCTATAGATTCAACCAACCACAGATCAAAAACAATAACATTTTTAGCACTGGCTGGTGTGGCTCAATGGATTGAGTGCCAGCCTGCATGAACTGCAAGGTCACTGGTTCAATTCCCAGTCAGAGCACATGCCTGGGTTGTGGGCCAGGTCCCCAGTAGGGGGCGTGCGATAGGTAACCACACATCAATGTTTCTCTCCCTCTCTTTCTTCCTTCTTTCTCTTCTCTCTAAAAATAAATAAAATCTTTTCAGAAAATAACATTTTTAATTCTTTTATATTGTCAGTGAGTTTACATTCAATATTATTGTGTATTTGTTCCAGGTGCACTGCACAGAACAGGAGTATTTTCGATCCACGGAGGGAACCTGCAGGTGCAGAGGGCTGACTGTGTGCATCGTTCTACTCTATTTTACACAAGGGACTTGAGTGTCCAAGGATTTGGGTCAGTGAATGGGTCCTGGGACCAATCCCCCACAGACACCGAGGGACTGAGGTCAAGTTTGCAGCAGTCAAAATTTCCAAGTAGATTTTCAACTGCAGGGGGGTGAGAACCTCTCACCCCCGCCTTGTTCCGGGGTCAATGATGAACCGCAGGAACTGAGGGGTGGTTAGAGGGAGAGGAAAACTCAACACCCTTAAGAAAAGGAGCCGGAAGACGGGAGAGTGAGAGCACGGATCGAGTTCACCGCCAGTCAGGCATACACAGTGAACTCTCCGTCTGCAAGCCATGACCGGTAAAGTCCCCGTAAACACCAGACTGGTGATTACCGACCCACAGTTCCTCGGGAAAGTCTGCACGTAGAATATTCCATCATAATATGAATCTGCTGTGGGCTAAATGTTGGTTCCTTCAAAAAGTTCATGTGTGGCTCTGACCATGCGGCTCAGTTGGTTGGAGCATCGTCCCCACACAGCGAAAGAGTGGGAGTTTCATTTCCAGTCAGGGCACGTACCTAGGCTGTGGGTTCAATCCCCGGTAGGGGTGTGGACAGGAGGCAATCAATTGAATAAACGTATCCTTGGGTGAGGAATAGCAATTAAAAAAAAAAATTTTTAAAAACAAAACTCATGCGTTGAAATCTAACCTTTAAGGTGACAGTGTTTGGAGGCAGGGCCTTTGGGAGGTGATTAGGTCAGGAGGTGGAGCCCTCGGGAGTGGGATTCGTGCCCTTAGAAAAGACATTCCAGAAGCCCCCTAGCCCCCTCCACCACGTGAGGGTGCAAGGAGAAGCTGGCCCTCACCATTTTTTTCTTTAAGATTTCATTTATCTATTTTTATAGAGAGGGGAAGGGAAGGAGAAAGAGAGATATCAATGTGTGGTTGCCTCTCACACGCCCCCTACTGGGGACCTGGCCTAGGTACGTGCCCAGGCTGGGAATCAAACCAGCGACCCTTTTGTTTGCAGCCCACGCTCAATCCACTCAGCCACACCAGCCAGAGCCTACCAGCACCTTGATCTTGGACTTCCTATGCTCCAGATAAAAGGTGTGAGAGATAAATCTTTGCTATTTAAGCCACCCAACTGTTGGTATTTGTGTCATAGCAGCATGAACAAACTGGGACAGTGCCTGTATGTGTGCATACACATATGTACATACATATCCATGCATGTACATACATGGATACCTAACATAGATCATAAACTTCAACCCTAAAAAGAGCTCACGCTAGTAAACTCTATTTTATTGATTTTGCAAAGAAGTGGATCGTCGGGGGCGGCCCCACGCACAGGCGCCAGCCTGGTGGTTCAGACCGGTTCAGCGGCCCCCTCCCGTCTCCGTCCTCCAGGCGTCCCTCCGCCCGAGAACTGAAACCAGGGCAAAGCGTCCTCTTGCTCAACCTCAGCCGGGAATGCACCTTACCGACGACCCAAATTGTTGCCAGTCTGCACATGTCCGCAAAACCCAGAAAAGCGCAACAAATACTACTGCTTTCGGGGCTCTCAAAAACGTTTTCTTTGCCAGTGGGAATTCACAAATGGGAAATCCGAGAACGGTGAGGGCTACATGTGTCTGTCTTTTCTCATCGGTTTCCTTGCTCTAGAGGGCGAATCCCATCACTGCTAAACCTGTAGTCGCTGGGACAGAAGTTGGGACATAGTGGCAGTTCAGTAAACACCTGTTCGATATACAAAGGGTACAAGAGGAAGAATGAACGGATATCTCCCATCCGTTTGATCCTGGAAACAACAAACCCGGGGAGGGTGAGCCGCTTCCTCGCCACTTCCACGGCCTTGCTGTGTGAGCTCGGTGCAGGCAGTTCACCTCTCTGAGCCTTGGTTTGCAAGCAGGAGGCATTCTTTTAAGGGGCAGTTGTGAAAATGATGGCAATTTCCCTCTGAAGCCACCACACTGAGCTCTGCACGCTGCACACTGCGAGCACACCTTCACAGTCCTCAGCAACAGAAAGGCCACCAGCCCCGCCTAGAAGTTCTGGTCGTTAAGGGGCTGACTAGTCTACCTTGTTTAGTATGTACAAGCCTACGGGAAGGACCATCATGACCCTTACTCCCATCTTAGAAATATAGAAACTGCCCGGACTGCTGTGGCTCAGTGGGTTGAGCGTGGGCCTGCGAGCCAAAGGGTCGCCGGTTGATTCCCAGTACGGGCACATGCCTGGGTCAGGACTCCAGTAGGGGGTGCATCAGAGGCAACCACACATCAATGTCTCTCTCTCTCCCTCCATCCCCCTCGCTCTAAAAATAAATAATAAATAAAATCTTTTAAAAATGAAATCTAGAAACTGAGGCCTGGAGAGACTGAGGTCTGGAGAGGGGCACTCACCCCGCCGGCATGGAAGGGAGCAAGATGCGGGAGCGCAGGTGCGGAGGACTCCGCGGCCGTCCTGATCCTGCCCTGTCCCAGAGGACGGACAGGAGGATGGGGGCACCAGGGGCAGAGGACAGGGGAAACCGAGGTCTGGGAGGAAGGGGAGGGAAGCCAGGAGGTTGGCTGACAGCGGTGGAGAATGGTCCTCCTGCCTCACAACTCACGTTGGCCAGCATTGTTGACCACGCAGTCCAGGCGGTCAAAACGGCGGATGGTCTCACAAACCAGGGTCTGAGAAGAAAGACGTCTTGTGAGCAAGGAGTGTTAGCAGCCGGTGTCCCCAAAAGCAAGGCAGGGAGGGGACAGGGGTGAGAGGAAGTGAGGGACTCCCCCAAGTCACCAGGCACAGCAGGAGAAGAGGAGACAGGAAGCCAGGGCCACCCAGAGGCTACATTTGCCGTCACCACTCCAGAGCCCCATGGGGGCAGATACCAGTGAGATACTGACTAAAGGGAGGGGTCAGAAACCCTGAGACAGGAGGGGGAAAACTCTTACAGAAAAAGACCTACTCGGTGTGAGGGGAGCATTTGTTCCATTTATGGGACAGGTGTGAGAAGAATCTTGAAGACGTGGGAGATAAAACAGAACCTACCCAGGGGACCCTGGACCCAGCAGCAGAATCAGGGAGAGTCTTGCAGAGGGGAAAGAGACTGAGCTGAAACCTTTGGGGCCCGAACAATTTAACCAGGAGAAGAGGGAAGGGTAGAGGGAACAGCATGTGCAAAAGCCTGGATGAAAACAAAGCTTGGAGAGAAACGGGACTTAGGGAGTGGGGACAGAAACTATGCTTACCCTCATATCTTCCTCCCGAGTCACGTCAGAGAGGATAAAGACAGTTCTAGGAAGCTCCCGCTCCAGGGCCCGGCCCCCTGACTCTGCAGGGAAAGAAGGGCTGGGGGCCTGGACTCCTGGGTTTGAAGGATGAGGGGCTGGGGACCTGGACTTCTGGGTCTGGGGGATGAGGGGCTGGGGACCTGGACTCCTGGGCTTGGGGGAGGAGGGGCTTGGGACCTGGACTCCTGGGTCTGGGGGACGAGGGGCTGGGGTTCAGGACTGAGAGACCCTCACTTACCCACTTTGTCACAGACAACCACTTGGGCCCCACTTTGCACTGAGAACAAGAAAAGAACAGGTTACCCCAGCAGAGACCTTGGTGAAGGCCTCTGCTGCCCTCTTGTGGCCATCTTGAGTGGGGACTATTGCCCAACTCGGCTCTCCTCGTGACCCCAGTCCCATGACGACCTCCTAGGGCAAAGGGCAGAGGCCTTGACCAGTCTGCTCCTCAGCTACTCCAAGTACCTGCTGGGGTTCCTGAGACCCCATCGCTGGCTTCCGGAATAAACCCTAAATCTGCAAGAGATATGTTCCCAAACCACCCACTTTGTAGCTTTAGCTGAGACCCAGAGAGAGGGAGGAAGGGAGTTGGGGACGGGCCAAACAGGCTTCAGGATACCACTCCCACCCCCCTTTCCTCAGCAAAGCGAATTGGATTTTATAAGATCAGATCTTCTTCCCACCCTCGTTAGACCCCGGGGTCGCTCCTCTTCCAGATTCCATCCAGAACGCTACCAGCCAAGACCCCCTCACCGAAGGCTCGCACGATCTGTTCTCCGATGCCGCGTCCGCCCCCGGTCACAATGACCACCTTCCCGGCATAGCGCGATCCCGTGGCCATCCTGTCCACCGGTCTCTCCCTTTCTGACTCCCTCTGGGACTCCTCCTAGCCCCAAAGTCGGGTGAGGATGTGGGCTGGAACCTGGGCGTCTGGCCCCTGCGGGGGGCGTTGCCAGAAGACCAGACACCTGGTAATTAGGTCCCTACCCCCTCCTCCCCGAAATTCAGTAATCCCGCCCACCCCCTTTGCTCACACCTACGAGGTCCCTGCCCCTTCTTCCCTAGGGACCCAGGATTCCAGACCCCAGCTCTGCCCCTTAGAGTCCCCAGTGACACAACCCCAAACAAACAGAGAAAGCTATTAACTAAAAGTTCAACGTTTTAATCTGAATTTGGACAAGTGCTGGAAAAAACAAACTTTGGCCATAGAAACCCCTCCCCATATAGACCAAGGAAGAGAACTGCATCACGCCTCAGGGGCCAGGAGAGGCTCCAAATCTCGGGGCGGTGCCTCCAGGCCACACCCTCGTGTTCCAATTGGCTGCTGCATTGGAGAGGGTCAGAAGCTGGACTGCAGCAGAGTGACTCGCAAAGGCCAAGCCCCCTCGCCTGGGGTCTGCGCGAGGGAGGAGCTCCCGGCGTCCCACGTGCGCTCCCAGGAGGCGGGGCCTGTGCCGCGCCCACTACTTCCGAGGGAGGACCCGGTGGAGCGGGATTTGGCCACAGGAGGCGATCTTGGGGGCGAGGTCATCTGGGGCTTGGCGTTTGACGGAGGCGGCGGTACCGGGGGAAGAGGTTCTCCTCCAGAGTCTACATTTCCTCCTGGAGAGGATGAGTGGGGAAGGCGAATGGCAAACTTTGGGATCTGGGATTCCGGATCCCCAGGCCTTTCCTCTGTCTGACCCAAGCCTTCAGTCCCCAGTACATCCTCCCCAAGGCCCAGGAGTCCTAGACCCCAACCCCTCCTGCCTGGGATCTAGAACTCTCAAACGCTGCCCAGCTCTTTCCTCATCAAGACAAAGGATTCCCAGGGGTCCTCAAATCCTTCCTCAGCGGGCACTAGGCCTCTGCCTCCCTCTTTTCCAAAACCCAGGAGCCCGCCCTCGGTCCCCAGCCCTCCTCACCTGTCATCATCCTGTGCCACTGCGAGGCTTCCGTGGCCAGAGCTTGAGAGAGGCTGAGGACGCGCTCCCGATGACCTTCTGATGTCAGTGAATAAGGGGCGTTGTTCCTCGGACTAGAAGACAGATTTGGGGGAGAGGTACAATTACTCAGTACAGTGATAGCCTCAGTGCTCTGCCTGTCCAGGAAGGTGTAGTCCGAGCACGTGTCTCTAAGGGACTTTAAACCTGGTGAGGCCCACATACACTCGGATTTGTAGTGCAGTCTTCAGGAAATTCTACCTCACTTCCTGAAGGATGGGCAGAGTTGTTTGGTGTCTACCCAGGTCTGGAGTGTGGGGGACCACTGTCCTCACTGGGGATCTAGGGCTTTCTTTTTTTTTTTTTTCTAAAGATTTTATTTCTTTTTAGACAGAGGGGAAGGGGGGGAGAAAGAGAGGGAGAGAAACATCAATGTGTGGTTACCTCTGATGTGCCCCCTACTGGGGACCTGGCCCACAACCCAGGCACGAACCCTGACTGGGAATCGAACTGGTGACCCTTTGGTTCTCAGCCTGTACTCAATCCACTGAGCCATACCAGCCAGGGCCTCAGGAGACATTGATAACAAGGATGCCCCCCCACCCCCCGCTGACTCTGGGAAATTGATTTCCTGCTCCTGGTGGGCAGGTTCCTTACCTGCTCCAGGAGCCGGAGCTTCTGAGCCATTTCTGGGTTCCTGAGTGTCCTAGGACGGGCTGCAAAGGAAACAGGACATTAGTATTCCTCGCCTGGAAGCCCCCGATTCTCACGGTGAGGACGAAATGAAGGAGGCTCAGGGAGGGGATGAAATCTGCCCACCCCCTCCCCTGATGCTGACCATATTTAACTCTGCATGTAAAGAACCCTTCTCCTCCACAGGACTTACTAGATCAGACTCACAGAGGACTCCCCCCCCACCTTGTTTACGCATGACGAAGCCAGAAACAGACCCTGCAAACCCACTCTTGACCCCATAAATGATTAGCTGAACTGCTTGTCCCCCCACAACTGGCTGGACAGAGATAAACGTTCGGTGTTCGGCAGACTGAGACGCCCGCTGATTACAAAAGCAATCCTACCCCTAAAACCACCCCCCCATGGCGGGTCCAATTCCTCCCTAGGAAAGTAAGATGAAACCATGCTGGGTAGACACTCAGCTCTCCAGATCTGGGGTGCCCCCTCACTGCAGTACATGAAACCAGTCTTCTGGCCTCTTCTCCCCCCACACCCCCTGCCCTTGAATGACACATAGTAACTGAAAAGAAAAATCGGGCTCCCATCCAGACCCATGACCCCTGGTGAGGTGGCAATGTTGTACCTGCTCCCCCCCGCTCAAGTCCCCTCTGAGAAGGGGGACCGGATGCTGACTGCTTCAGCACAGGGACAAGTTAGGGTGAATTTGGAAACCCAGTTCTGGGTAAGAAGGCAGGGAACATCCCATTTTACAGAGAGGGAAACTGAGGCTCAAACTAGGAGTGAGGACCCACTAGTACCCCACTGTCTCCGCTCTGCTCCCCTCACCCTGTGTTCCATGTTGGGCTGGTGCCTGGCTGGGGACAGCATCCTCCCCAGAGTGAGGAGCCGGGGAGAAGCTGGGCGAGGGAGAGGCCGTCCACACTCCTGGTTTCTCCGCATCCTTTCCAGCTGCTCCTGAGCACTCATCCTCGGCCGGGCCGGGGGGCCCTGGGGAGATGAGAAACTGCTCGAGACCCCAGCCTTGGCCTCTGTTCTACCTCCTCCCTGAACCTGCCAGCCTCCAGGCTTACCTTTCCAGTAGGTTCGCCACCAGATCTCAAAGGGCTCTTTCTCCACCCAGAGCTGATGCTGTCCCTCCACTGCTCACACCCTCCCTGGGTCCCCAAGCAACCTCGGAACCAAGGCCTTTGAGAGCCTGTGAGGTCTGATCCCTACCCACCCCTCTGGCCTCAACTCCATCAGCTGCCCTATTTGAACGTGAAAACCCCCACACTTCCCTGGACCTATCAAGCTTCTTCGCACTAGTAGACAGGACTCTGGGATGCTTGGGATCAAAAACAAACAAACAAACAAACAAAAAACAGCCCTGGCTGCTATGGCTCAGTGGATTGAGTGCTGGCCTGTGAACCAAAGGGTCACTGGTTTGATTCCCAGTCAGGGCACATGCCTGGGTTGCAGGGCAAGTTCCCAGTAGGGGGCGCGGGAGAGGCAATCACACATCAATGTTTCTCTCCCTTTCTTCCTCCCTTCCCCTCTCTCTAAAAATAAATGAATAAAAATCTTTATTTTAAAAAAAGGCAGAGGGTAGAGAACTCCTCACTCTAGTCTGTAACTAGAAACTTCTAAGGAAATAGCTTGGGTTCGTCTGTTTCTTATTGTAGGGTCAGTCACTGCAGTTTATCCTGTTTTACTGTGATTTGGCCAGTCTTCAGTCACATGTCCACCTGTTATACAAGGGAGGGATCCCCAAAAAGGGAACTGTCTTCTGGAGGGCAGGCACTTTGTAGTACAGGCTTCCCCCACTAGGTGTTGCAGGAACCATCTGTATCAGTGTGCCAGCTGGAGTTGTTGTGAGAGGCTGAGGCTTCAGTGATTTTTGTTTTGGAAGAGTCTTTCAACTAGTTTGCCCATTTCATGATGGGTGATTTCTGAGCTCACCTATCCACAAGTCTCTGAGTGTTGGTATGCCCCCTGTGCCCCACTGTTCCTATTCACCCAATCTTGTCCTGAAAGACTCTTCTTGTTTCCCCAGCTGAAAAAAAGTCCTCAGAGGGAAACGTTTTGACGATGTGGAAGAGGGGAAACAAAAAATGGGAGAAGTGCTAAAAGGCATCCAAATTCACGAGTTCAAAAATTGTTTTGAGCAGTGGGAAAATGTCTGGATAGGTGTACTGCATCAAATGGAGAGTCCTTTGAAGGTGACTGAAGTTTAAACATACAAGAATAAATACACGCAGTTTTTATAAATGAATTCCAGGGTTTGGGGGGTCTCCTCTCGTGTACACAATGGTATTCACAGGCCCCTGTATATTGGCCCCGTGCCATTTATTTCTTTCACAGCGGGTCAGATCATTGGCCCCAAAGCCTGCCAGGGCCAAAGTCACTTTCATACATTCGTTTCAAATACAGCAGTCCAGATAGACAGATGATTTTAGTCATTTAGAGCCCGCCTGCTTTGAATACTCCAGTAAGCTGGACCTCGCCCCTGCTAGCCATAGGTATCGTGAACCTGTAGATAAAGGACCCCAGGCAGCTGCACAGCTGCAGTCCAGTCCTTAGGAGTCTGTCTCAGAGACTCCCCGCTGTGCTGAGTGCCACCACCAACCCCCTCCCCCCCCTCGCCACCCCGTAAGCCCCTTTCTCGGGTATCCCTCCCCTGCTCCCTGGAAAACGAAGTTTGGGTACTACTGCCATCTGGCGGTCACATTATTTTTTTCCTTGATCAGCTGTGAAATGCCTACACCCCCCCCTTGGCAGCCAGGAAACTGCGTGGTAGGGGCGCGGAAGAAGCAATTCCCGAGGCAGCCCCAACAATCCACGTTCACTGCACACACCACTGAGGATACAGAAGTCCCCCGCTTCCTAGGAAACGGTTGATTGATTGTTTTGCAACCACGATAGTAAGTAAGCACCAGAAATTCTCTTGAATCGGTTTGATTGGTGCTTCGCTGAAAGTCAGCCAGCCAATCAGTGGTGGTCCCGCGTTTCTGAAAATCAGCCAATCAGCATCAAACAAAGCTTCCCCTGCTTAAGAACGACCAATCCTTCAACACTCCTGCTGAGAAAGCCCACCAATGCCAGAACTCCACGCTGTAGGCCCACCCCTGTGCTTTGCATCTTACAAGTATAGGTCTATCTTGCTCAAGCAACTAATAAACTCAGCGCTGTTTCTGATACAGAGCAGCAGCGGCCTCTTTGCGGTTCACCTCCACGTTTTTGCATACATGGCCGGCTTGGTCCCTCTGCTGGGTGTACTCTTTTCAGCGTAGCCAAAGCTTTTTCATTCACACACACTCGGCTTACCTATCCTTTAAAAGGCTTCCTACTGCCCTAGCCGGGTGGCTCAGTCGGTTGGAGCATCACTGGGTATACCAAGACGTTGCGGGTTTGATCCCCAGTCACGCACATGCCTAGGTAGCAGGTTCCGTGCCCGGTCAGGGTGCGAACTGGATACAACCCCACGGCATTCCTATTTCACATCAATGTTTGTCTCTCCCTCTCTCTCTAAAACCAGCAATCGGCTGAGGTTCTCGGTTGAGGGTTTATAAAATAAAAGTCTCCCTAATGCATGGGGATTGTATGATGCCTCTCTCCCATCAGGTCTAGTTCATGGCTGGGCTCCTAATGCCCTCCAATGCCCTCCACATGACCTGACCCCTATAAAAGGCCTCAGGAGATAGATGCTGAGCAAATAAAGGAACTGAGGAATTTTCCCTGCAGTGGCCATGCCTCAAAGCTTAGGGAGGACAGGTGGCTGCTCCCTGGCCTCCATGACACCCTACTTGGAATGGTCAGCTGCTGATGTCTTACTGGGCATCAGGATTGTCCCGCCAAGTTCATAAGCCACACTTTTTTTTTTTTTAAATATTTTAGCATTGGCTACACCATTTGGTTTTATTTCCCAGGATACTTTGCCTGGGCATTACCTGTGTAACTGAAATTAATATAACATACGTATTCTTTTTTTTTTAAGATTTTATTTATTTATTTTTAGAGAGGGAAGGGAGAGGGAGAGAGAGAGAGAGAAACATCAATGTGCAGTTGCTGGGGGACATGGCCTGCAACCTAGGCATGTGCCCTGACTGGGAATTGAACCTGCAATGCCTGGTTCGCAGCCCGCGCTCAATCCACTGAGCTACGCCAGCCAGGGCCATAAGCCACACTTTTATGGCAGGAACGCTTTGCCAGCTTCTACCTGGAGGAGACCATAGTGAACTCAGCTCCCAAGTGTTGGTCCTTGAACACAGGGCCTATCTGGGGGCCCAGCCCTGCGGGGTCGGGCACACGAAAAGGGGGCCTGAATTAAACAACCCTCCAGGTGGCAGATGCCTTGAAGCCAGAGCTCTGTGCTCTCGAGAGACCGTCCTGCTCATGGGGCAAGGGCTGAGCCCTACGGGGAGCAAACAGTGTTCTGCCCACACAGAAGGGGGTGCGTCTCTGATTCACAATAAGGCTTTCGGTAGGCTAGCAGGGGCCACCGCCTCCTGAGGCCCCACCGCTGCCTGGACGTTGGCACCAGCTCCCTCCCCACTTCTCCACTTGATCAATTCTAACTCATCCCTCCAGTTTCCCTGCCTCCGGGAAACTATCTCCAATGAGCCATGCTGTCTGGGACCCGTCCTCTGGAATCCCCCAAGGCCTTGTGTGTTCATCTTCATGGCACGTGCCTCGCTCTGCGCTGACCCTGTTTGCACCTGAAGCTCCTCAAAGCCTGGGGCTCAGGGCCAGCTCAGCTCAGGAACCAGTGTCCAGGCCAAATGCTGTAGAGAGGCCAGGGGCCATGCAGCACCAGTGGGAAGAACCGCAAAAGTGAAGCTCGGAACTAACGAGCATATTCACACCCGAATTCCTCGCCTTTCCTCCGCCCCACTCTGCCCCATCTCCTGCCTGGTAACTCCATTCTCCCAGATGCCCAGGCCAACAACCTTGTGGTCATTCTCAACTCCTCACAGCCCACCTCTAATCTGCCAGGAATGCTTGGGGGCTCCACCTTCAAAATCATTTCCCAAAAATCTCCTGTCTGCAACCTCCCCCAAATAAAATCTGAATACTGACATTTTTCTTCTTTTCTTTTTTAAAAAGATTTTATTTATGTTTAGAGAGAGGGGAAGGAGAAAGAGAGGGAGAGAAACATCTATGTGTGGTTGCCTCTCATGCGCCCCCTACTGGGGACCTGGCCTGCAACCCAGGCATGTGCCCTGACTGGGAATTGAACCAGTGACCCTTTGGTTCACAGGCCAGTGCTCAACCCACTGAGCCACACCAGGCAGGGCTGTTTTCTTAAACTGGTGCCAATGCCCACCTGGTTGTCACGACATAGGTATCACCTGAGTCTCAACACACCCTCTGCCCCTGGGATGCTACGTCCACTGCTATTTTCCTGCTTTTTTGGTTATTTATGACTTCCAGTTTAATTGCTCATTGAACAGGTCAAAAAGAGCCAAAGAGAGCCCAGAAGACAGTGCACATGAATAACAACCATCTGTCTCTCAACCATCTGAGCTCGGAGAGGAGAATCCCTTCAGGGACAGGACGGCGGACATCCACGGTGACACATCCACGAGAGTCCCCCGTGTGAGATGTGATGTAAATGGAAAGACGCCGTGAAAGTTTTACGGGGACAGTGATGACCAGGAACTGATGACAAGCAGAGGAATTCTGCAGAGGGCAAAACACGAAGACCTGGCTCGTGGGGTGACAAGGACATCACTGGGGGACCAGAAGGCTTTTGGTCACGAATGAGCTATGGCATTCCACGGATACCTGAAGGAACACTGACCGTGAGCGCTGCCAGGCAACAGCTGAAGAAGCAAGTGATGTGAAACATTTGAGGATCTGGCCCTGGCCAGGTGGCTCCATCGGTTGGAGCGGGTCCCCGTACACCAAGAGGTTGTGGGCTCCACCCCTGGTCAGGGCACATACCTTGGTTGCGGGTTCAATTCCCGCTGTGTACAGGCACATAGGGGAGGCAACCAATCCATGTTTCTCTCTCTCCCTCTCTTTCTCTCTACCGTCCTCTCTCTCTAAAATCAATGAATGCCTGGCTGGTGGGGCTCAGTGGATTGAGCACCAAAAGGTCGCCAGTTTGATTCCCAGTCAGGGCACATGCCTGGTTTGTGTGCCAGGTCCCCAGTTGGGGGCGTGGGAAAGGCAATCTATGGATATATCTTTTGCGCATTGATGTTTCTTCCCCTCTCTTTCTCCCTTCCATTCTCTAAAAAATAAATAAATACACCCTGGCTGGTGTGGCTCAGTGGACTGGTTGCAGGCCTGCGAACCAAAGGGTCCCACTGGCGTGAGAACTGTAGAGTGGGCGTGCACCAAGGTGCTGGGCTTCAGCTGTATGGGACCGTGTGACGTGGTGTCTTATCAAACCACTTCCTTAGGGACAGAAAGTGCCTGGTATATTGAGTCTATTTTTAGTCCACTCTGACTTGCTCATTTGGTAGAGTAGTGCTATTTTTAAAAGCCTGACATTTCAATCTAGATGTTGCTTTTAAAACTATTGCTGTTATGCCATTTAACATCAATATTCATAACTTTACTAGAGAAATGTTAATGTGTTTCATTCAGGGTGCTGTGCCAGATGCCGCTGGAGGTTTTTCTTATAATACACAATGCATGGCCCTGGCTGGTGTGGCTCAGTGGACTGAGCGCCAGCCTGAGGACCAAAGGGCCACTGCTTTGATTCCCAGTCAGGGCACATGCCTGTGTTACAGGCCAGGCCCCCAGTAGGGGGAGCTCGAGAGGCAACCACACACATGCTTCCCTCTCGCTGCCCTTCCTTCCCTTGTCTCTAAAAATAAATGAAGTCTTAAAAAAAAAAGACAAATTCATAGATGCAAACAACAGAATAATGATTACCAGAGGGATGGGGGTGGGAGAGAGGAAATAGAGGATAAAGGGGATCAAAATATAGTGACGGAAAGAAACTAGACTTTCTGGGGGAAAAATTAAATGTGGCTACCGGCTACCTTATTGGACAGTGAAGAGGCTGTTTCATCAATATTTGTTGAATGAATGAACTGATAAATGAGCGGATGAATGGAGTACTTCATACATCCGGGCACTGTTTCCAGCCCTTCTTCCATTCATCTAGTTTGAATCCTCACACCAGCTGTAGGTGGTAGGCCCTGCTATTAGCTCCATTTTGCAGATGAGAAAGTAGAGGCAGAGAGAGGTTTAGTAACTGACCCAGAGCCACACAGCTGAGAAGTGGCAGAGAGAACAATTTAATCCCAGTGCTCTTAACAAATCACATTCTCTCTGATCTGGGATATAGCCTCACAATGCCCCTCTCCCACCTTTATCTCCAAGAACGGGGGATCTGAGGTGGTCACATCAAAGGGTTACAAGGTGGACCCACGGGGGCCAGAGGGACTGCCTACCTTGGTTCCTGGCTGTGGGGAAGCGGGGCAGCGGCCCTCGGGGCTGGAAGCGTGGGAGATCCTTGGAGACCCAAGCCCTGGAAGGGCAGAAGGGGGCTTGGTGAGGACAGGGGATGCTATGCAATCCCACCCGGCCCAAGACGCTCACCTGAGCGAGCGTTGGCGTGCTCTCTGTTGCCCCCAGGGGGGTGCCCCCAGTCAGCCTCTGGGGACCTGGGTGAGCTGAGTTCCAAGGACTCAGGCAGGCTCTGGAAGGGTTGGGCAAGAGGAATCACGGTCATTATCATTACTAGTGACCATTTTTTAAGTGATGGGCAACAGAGACATAGCACAATAGGATGGAAATTGAAGACTGGATGACCTGCTTTCAAATCTCAGCTCTGCCAGCTATCAGCTGTGTGACCTTGACAGGGGAACTCCAGACTTAGCCTTAGCTACAGCTGAGAGGCTTAAGTGATTGGCGCACATGGAAAGCTATCCTCCCAGAAAATGGCAGGCAACTCAACCTCTGTGCCCCAGGGAGTCTGCACGCCTTGGAGACCACATCTGAGCCACTGTCTTCCAGGGGTGAACGCCAGTGACTCAGACTGGGAGTTGTTGATTAGCAGATAAAGAAATAACAGGAGAATCTCCATAGCTCTTATTTGATTAGCCTTTTTTTTTTTGTTTCCAAACCAACCCCTTACCTACCCCTTCTTATTCTTATAAAAAGTCTGCTTGAGATGAGATGTTAAGACAGATTTTGGGGTACTTAACCCTACCGTCTTCTCGGATTGCCAGCAACTGAATGAAGCGCCCATAAATATTCAATCCATCTCTACTTATGGGCTCTGGCGGTGACAGGCAGCATGAACGCCAGCTTTTCCAGTCTCAATCTTGGGCAAGTTACTTTGCCTCTCTGGGCCACATTTCAACTTCTGTCATGAGGATTGGATCCACACATGTAAGGCCCTTAGAACAGGGCCTGGCATGTGGCAGGGCATTGTAAAGGGAGAGGTTTCATAACGACTGTGCATCTCGCACAGTGCTAAGTACTGTTCCTGCATTATCTCATTAAATCCCCTCAATCAATCCATGAGACACCCATTATTTCTCTTACACATGGGGAAACTGAAGCTCAGGGAACAAGGTCAATGACCAATGGTGGCAAAGAAAGCTGGGACCTGAACCTAGGTCTCCTCGACCCACAATCTGAAGGTCACGGCTGGCAGCGGTTCTAACCCAGGTGTGACGAGAGTGGCTCCCGCTTCCTGAGTGCCAGCTCTGTGTCAGGTCCTTCCTGGTCACCCTTTCTCCTTCCTGCGGAGCCCTATGATATGGATTTTAGGATCAGAAGTGTCTGGCAAATGTTTAACCAATGCCTCTCTTAGAGAAAAGAGCCCTGGTTTGTGATGTTTGCCAATTACCGTGGTGTAAATACTCCCACCCTGGTCCATTTCAAGCAACAGTCTGGACATCAGTAGAGTTGGGAAGAGATACAGGCAGTTGGCCCTTGGGAGGTGGTGGGAGCTGGTCCACACACCACTGGCCTACGGTCATATATAACAACCAAGGAAACGAAGGCTTCCAGAGCTTAGCATACTTGTGTGAGGTTGGTTAGTTGGTCAAGGGAGAGGAAAGGAGGTGAGTGGGTGACGGGTTCAGCTAGAGGCAGATGGAACAAGAAGCTGCGGGGGGGAGAGGCGTGTGAATCTCACCTCCCTCTCCGACGACTCCTCGCCTTGGACTGCAGGGGACGGGGAATCAGGCTCTGGGTCAGGAGGTGGTTTCTGGGGACCCCCCAGCCCCGCCAGCGTGTCTTCCATCATCCACAGCTGCTGCTGAGCGGATGTTCTCTCCTGGGGGAGAGGAATGTGCTTCTTAAAGGTGGAAAAACGCAGGAGGAGTTAAAGTCGATGGGGCACAGAAGGGATCTGAAACTAGCTGGGCTACACTTATGGAGTCATAAGTGGAGTGGGGGGCCCTGGCCTGCATGGCACAGCTGGTTCGAGTTGCGTCCTGTGAACGGAGGAGTCACGGGTTCAATCCCTGGTCAGGGCACCCATAAGAGGCAACTAGCTGATGGATGTCTCTCTCTGGCATTGACGTTTCTCTCCCTCTCTCTCTAGAATCAGTGAGCATGTCCTCAGGTGAAGATAAAAAAGAATTTAATGGACTGTATGCATACGGAGGCTGTATTTTGGATATCTATTTCCACGTGGATAGTTTGTCAACCCACCACCATGTATGACCAGCCCTGTCTTTTTCATGCTGCTCTGCAGTGTCACCTCTGCATACACAGGTGACCATACAGGTCTATTGAGTCTGTTTCTGAACACCCTCTTCCATTTCACTGGTGCATTTGCCCAACCCTGTGTCAGCGCTACACCGCCCTATTAACTGTAGCTTTATGGCCAGACTCGACTTCCCATTGTGTTAGTCCCCCAGCTGTGTTCTTGCCGAGGCTACTCCTGGCCTTCTGTACTCCCGAGTACAATTCAGAGTCAGCACGTCGATCTCCACGCAAAAACCATTTGGATTTGTGTTGGGATTGCAGGTCCCCACGGGGGAGAGTCACCCAGGGAGACTGCATCTTTGCATTGGTGTACCTTTCCTACCCGTGGACGCGGCGCATATCCCCGTTTACACGGGTCTCTGCCTTCTCTTGATGACATTCCGTGGTTTGCAGAGCAGGCGCCTTGCACCTATCTCATGTAGTTTCTTCCCAGATATTTTATTTGCATATGTTAATGACAAACACTGCTGTGTACAAATATTAATTTATATCGTTTGGCACTAACAAATAGAAAGACATTGATGTTAACCTTGCATTCAGGGACTTTGTTGAATATGCCTATTCTCATAGTATATCTGGAAATCGTTTTGGATATTCTACATACATACACAACCATGTCATCTGTAAATAAAAATAGCTTTCCTTCTTCCTTTTTGGCCCTCACGCCTTTTATTTCTCCTTCAGACTTGTCCTATCTGGGGCCCCTGGTACGATGTTGACTAGAACTGGTAATCGCAGACATCCTTGTCTTATTCCAGATTTCAAGGAGAATGTTTTCAACATTTCGCTCACTGCTACAACGCTTGCTGTAAATCTGTCATCAAAGCCCTTTATCAGATTACGGCAGTTCCTTTCTGTTCCTCCTTTGCTGAGAGCTTTCATCATGAATGGGTGTTGGATGTTGGCATTTGTTCCCTGCATGTCTCAAGACAGTCATGTAGTTTCCCTCCATTATCTTGTGAGATGTGGTGAAACATGCGGACTGGTTTTCAGGTGTCAACCTAACCTTGCATTCCTCTAGTAAACCAATTTGGCCGTGACAAATTTTTCTCTTCACGGGTTGCTGGGGGCGAGTGACATTTAACACCAGTAGGTGAGGGATGAGAGTTGAGAAGAGGATTGTGGGAAGAAGTGGGAGGGGTTAGCATGAAGAATTCAGGGCTTAGATCTGCAAGCACACATTTAATACCAGACGTCGATGCTTTCAACTAAAGATAAGTGATTTTGAAACTCATTTGCTCGGCTTGGAATGAAGGAGTGGATCTGAGGCTAAGCCACGGCGGGGCTTGGACTTCACGAGTGGGGCCTCAACGAAGGGACTAGATCGAGAACTGGAAGCTCCAGGGGACAAAATGAACAGCAAAAGTTGAGATGAACTTGCAGGATGGGGACAGGGCTGACAAGAGAGGGTAGGGCTTCAGAATAAGAGGAGAGACTTAAAACCAGAGGGGAGAGTGGTTCTGAATCGGAAGGTGGGTCTTAAACTGAAGAGCTTGGGGTTAACTATAATAACCGGTTTAAAACGAAAGGAAAGGCCCCGACTGATGTGCCTCAGTGCGTTGGGTGTTGTTCAGAAAACCAAAAGGTTGCCAGTTTGATTCTCAGTCAGGGCACATGCCCAGGTTGCAGGCTAGTTTAGGGTGAGTGAGAGACAGCTGATCGATATTTCTCTCCCTCTCTTCCTCCCTTCCCATCTCTCTGAAAGCAATTAAATAAATCTTTACAAATATAGAAGATAAAAGGAAAGAACAGAGAGGAGAAAACTGTGATAAAGTAGGAAGTACTTCAGTTCTGTGGGAGGCGCTCACATGCCCCAAGGGTTTCCAGGTGGGCCTGGAGTGGAGGGCGGGGCTTGGGGGCTTGGGACAGGGATGTACCTGGGGGGACCCAAGGTGCAGCAGGTACTCAAGGGTCTCTCTCAAGGTGCCGAGCTCCTGCTCCAGGTTGCTGTATGCGTCCCAAACCCGCTCTCGCTCCTTAGGTCCCAGGAAGGGGGAGACACAGGGTTAGCATGCGCACTCACTACAGCTTTCCCACCCCATCTCCTCCCGATGAGGAGGCAGGGAGGCCTGGTCCCTGGTGCCCTGGTGGGTAAGTGAGCTACAATTCCCAAAGGCCTTTGCTGCAACTACTGGGAACCCCAGAGTCTCTAAGGAATTCTAATTCCTGCCATTCTAATGAACTGCTGGTGTAGAGAAGGAACAGCTTTCCCTGAATCCTCTGGATTCCCGCTGCACTGCCCGAGGGCACAGCTAAGGAACTCTTGGGACAGTCAAGAGCCCAACCTCTCTGCACCCCTGGACAGCAGAAACCTCTGTGCCAATGCCAATAATAATGATGATGATGATGATGATGATGATGATGATGATGATGGCAACTAGCCCTGGCTGGTGCACCACAGTGGATGGAGTGCCGGCCTGCAAACCAGGGGGTCACAGGTTCGATCCCCAGTCATGGCACATGCCTGAGTTGTGGACCAGCTCCCCAGTTGTGTGCGTGCAAGAGGCAACCACACATTGATGTTTCTCTCCCTCTCTTTCTCCCTCCCTTCCCCTGTCTCTAGAGATAAATAAGTAAAACCTTTTTACAAATTGGAGGCTGGGCAATTCTCAAGAACTACCTTCCCATGAGCTCTTGGGGTCAGGTCCCTTTTATGGAATAACCCAAAGAGAGTCCTGGGGCCCCCCTGAGAGAACATGTCTCTTTCCAGAGGCTCACCTGACTCAGGTGACAAAGAGTGGCCCTCACACTGACCAGTCGGTCCTGCAGGAGGCGCTGGCGCCCCCAGGCACTCCGGGGAGCAGCAGCCTCCCCCGGGGATTGGCCCAGCTGCTGCCTAGTCAGCTCCAGGGCTGCTTCCAGCTGCTCCTGCAGCAAGAGGGGGCAAGGTGAGTTTTCTGAAGCCACACCCAGCCTCAGGGAGAGAGAAAGTGTCCTCCCTGATCCTGGTCACCCAGTATGCCGAGGGCGGGAAGGGCTAAGGGCAGGTGGACCGCCTAGGTATCTGCTCCCATCCCAGAGGCCTGCACCTTCTCCTCCTGCCTCTGGTCTATCTCCTCCTGCAGCCGCTTCAGGAGCCGATCCTGCCCGCACAGCTTGGTCAACAGAGTCTGAAGAAAGGAGAACGGGAGATATTTACAGACCAGATCTGGTTCTTCTGCCCCTGCTTCTCCCCCCACCCCTACGATATTCTCTCCCCAACTCCGGGAACTCAGCAGGGGTTGGACCCGGGAGAACTTACATCTGTCTCCAAGCTTTGGTGGAAAGTTGAGTCTGGGGGAGGACCCGGCTGAGTAAAAGAAGAAAAGCTGGGGGTCACGTGGACAGGCAGGTCCTCACAGTAGCTCAGGCCTGAGCAAGCTCTGGGTGTCCACACAGACACCCCTCTCCTATTAGCTTAGTTCCAGGCTTTGGCAAACCTCAATAGACCAATGGCCTAATTCTTGGCTTTACGAATGTACAGCGGGCTCTGTTACAAACAGCTATAGCCAATATGATCATTAACAGGAAAAATTTAGACACTTCCTTTACAACCGAGAATAAAGCAAGGATGCCCACTGCCACTGTTACTGTGTAACACAGTGTTAGAGACCCTGACCAATGCTGTAAGGAAGCTGTCCTGGCCGGGTAGCTCAGTTGGTTAGAGCATTGTCCTGATACACCAAGGTTGCAGGTTTGATCCGTGATCAGGGCACATATAAGAATCAACTGCCCTGCTGGTGTGGCTCAGTGGGTTGCCTGCTGGCCTGCAAACTGAAAGGTCATCAATTCGATTCCTAGTTACGGCACATGTCTGGGTTGCAGGCCAGGTCCCCAGTAGGGGGCGAGCGAGAAGCAGTCACACATTGATGTTTCTCTCCCTCTCTTATTCTCTCCCTTTCCCTCTCTCTAAAAATAAATAAATCTCTAAAAAAATCAGTGTTTCTCTCTCTCTCTCTTTCTCTGGCTCCCTTCCACTCTCTAAAATCAGTAAATTAAAATGAAAAAGAAAAAAAAGGAAACAAAAAGAGGTGTAAGAATAGGAAGGGAGATATAAAACCATTATTCATGGATGATATGCCCCTCTACCCAGAAAAGCCAACCAGAAAAGCCACCAGAATTAAAGAGTGATTAGAACAAGTAAGAGAACTCAGCAAGCAGGCTGAGGTCAAGATGGAGACACAAACATTAACAGCACACTTCTACACCATCAATAACTAGTGAACGTAATTTTCCAAAAAGATGCCATTTGAGCAGCTATAAAAACTGGCAGGAATGCCTGGCTGGTGTTGCTCAGCTCAGTGGATTGAGCGTGGGTCTGCAAATCAAAAGGTTGCTGGTTCGATTCCCAGTCAGGGCACATGCCTGAGTTGTGGGCCAGGTCCCCATTAGGAGGCGTGTGAGAGGCAACCACACATTGATGTTTCTCTCCCTCTCTTTCTCCTTCCCTTCCCCTCTTTCTAAAAATAAATAAATAAAATCTTTAAAAAAAAGAACAAAATAAAAAAAAACTGTCAGGAATGTAGGCGTTACCTTAGCTAAGAACTCGTAAGATTTCTATGGAAACACTTTGGAAACTCAAGAGACCTAGAAGACGGTATCAGTGAATGGAGAGATAGTCTATATGTGCTACCCAGTTAGCAGCGACCCTAGGAAACTACTAGAAGCACCCACCCATGGACACCGAAATGCCCAGTCTCGCCTAGGCACACTGGTCCAGGAGAGGATGTTCGGCAGAGCAAAGAAACCAGGGAGGGTGCTTGGGCAGATCCGAGGTGCCCTAGGACACTTACCAATAAAACCATGGAAGCACGAGTCCCAGGAGGTCTTGGGGGGAGCTGGATATACGTGGAGGAGCCAGAGGGAGGCTGGAAAGAATATGGAAAGAGATGTTGAGAAATCAGCATAGCAATACATATTAAAATGGGTGTGTCCAGAACAGAGGTGCCATAGGAGACTCTTTGGGGCTCAAAACTGGACCCCCAAAGCTCCCTCCACGACCTGCTCTCCAGCTGTGCGCCCCTATGGGGACACAGGATGATAACAAACAGGCAGTCCCCGCCAAACAGCCCCAGGGGCGGGTGGGAGTTGCGTTCTGTTCTCACTCTCGCACTGGCGGTTAGCCGTGGGTATTCTGGGCTGCAATCCCACGATGCTCAGAGAAAATGGCAGGTGACCAACTTGGAAAGATAAACTGAAGACGCAAGGCAGTTGCAACCCGCAGTACTTCTCTCAGCATGGCCTTGGAGGAGAGTATTCTGGGCTACGATCCCCATAATGGCCCGAGACCGGCCTAAAAGGACAGCCCTGTCGACTGATGGGAGACTAAAGTCTACTCCCCGTCTCAGTATCAGAACCCGGCTGTGATTATGCCGGACTGCAACCCCCACGATGCCCAGGCAGCAACAGCCTGTGGATCAGCCTGGACCCGCAACCCCACGACCATAACGGAGATGGGTCCTCTGCCCCATCCCCTCTCTACTCACCTGTGTTCTTGCCTGACTCCAGTGAGGGGGACTCCTGGGAGGCCGTCCTCCCCCAGCCTCGGAGGAGGGTCCTCGGCGGGGAGTGGGGGGCCGGGACAGGGCGTGGCGCTGGGGGCCCCCCTCCAGGGGAGGCCGCACATCGATGCGACTCAGTGGGGTGTGGGGTCTGGCAGGGAGTGCAGTGTCTCCTGAAGAGGGAGGGAGTCTGCGTGCGGGAGCAGAACGGGGCCGGGGGAGGCTCAGCGGGGAGGGAGGGCGAGAGAGGGGTGTGAACGGGCTGTGGGGAGGAGAGAATCGGGAAACTGGGTTAACTAGAGCCCCTCGCCCCACTACCCACCATGTCAGCCTCAAGGACGTGTCTCCCTTCAGTGTGTCTCACTGTCCCTCTAAGAGCAGAACCCTCCTCTTGGCCAGATCCTGAATAACTTCCCCCTTTGTGGAATCTCCCACTTAAGCCTATTCCCGACAAGAACCTCAGCAACTCACCCGCAAAAAACCGCTAAGCCACGCCCCCGAATAGTCCCAGTCCCCGCCTTTCTCGTAGGCCACGCCCCCAATATGGCTTATCCTCTTCAGTCTCCTCCCAGACTCCCTGGTCCAACTCACTCCGGGCTCCTCGTCCTCTGAATCCCTGGCCCAGATTGGAGGCCGGCCGTGGGGCTGGGAGTGAGCAGCCCGAGGCTGCCACGACCTCTGGAAAGCCGAGCGACTTCCGGTGATTCTAAGCTGCGCCTCTCTTCCCCTTTTCTCACCTCCGGGGGACCACCGGGGCCGCCAGGGCCCTCCCCAGGCTGGGGACGTTCAGGTGACCTGGGTCGCCCACTAGCGAGTGGGCACAGAAAAAGACATCATTTCTTTGAACCTCATAACATACCTTTTTCTCATTCACAGATAAAGGCACAGGGACCTATACAGAAAAATAGGGGAGGTGGTGCACTGTACATCATTGTCCCCGTTTTGCAGATGGGAAAACTAAGGCCTGGGTGTGGCTGTGGCTTGTACAGGCTCACAAGGACCATTAAAGTCACTGAACCCAATGCCCCAGACTGAGTCTCCAACCTGAAAACTGGGCCAGACCAGGACAGAGACAGTCTGAAGAAGCCTTTTTTAAAAAATCTGACATTGTGTAGGGGGCCACCTCAGGGTGTAGACTTCTAAGGGAGCAAATCAGAGAATGTGGGAATATTGATAAGGGGGGAGGAGGCTGGACAAAGTGATGGACGAAGCTTAGAGGGAAAGGCATTTGCTGATTGGAAGAGTTGAATTTCTTCCACGGGTGTGGCCTGAAGGGCGGAGTCTCCTTAGCTAGAAGACTAGTGATTGGGTGTCGAGGGCCTCAAGGGGAGGAGTTGGGAATGATTAGAGCTACAGGTCAGGGGCGTGGCCTATCACTCACCAATCATCTCCCTCCGCTCGGGAAGCCCGGCCCAGCGCTCGTAGCCAGCCCCGAAGGTCCTCTAGTGTGTCTGCAGCCAGGACGTAGGTCCTCATGCCCGGGTGCTCTGCCTGCGGGAAGAGAAAGCGTGGGACCTGAACGCTCGGGTCATCCAAAACGGGGGATGCCATCCACCCTAGCCAACACTTTTTTATCTCCAATAACGGATGCCCGAATGCCTGCCCGCATCGCCTAGTGCCTTAGTGTCCGCAGTGGGATGGAGGAACTCACGGTGAAGGTGAAGCGCCGCCCCCGGGGGGCTCCTGGCCCATCTGGCCTGATACTGTAGCTGGGGAGCAGAACGCTGCCCAGCACGCTCTCCTCACGGCTGTCTGCAAAGGAGGTGTGGGGGGTCAGGCCAAGAGGCTAGAGGAAAGGGAGGGTGGGAGTGGCCTCCGCTACCCCCTGCCAGCTGGACCACTGACCCTTGTAATAGAAGAGGCAATGGCCAGAGAGGACGAACCAGCGGCGTTTCCAGAGCCGGAGTCCGGAACTGTCCTGAGGAGAGAGAGTGGGAAGAGAGGCATGAGCAGGGCAAAAGGAGATGGAGGCAGTGACACTTGGGGACAAAGGCCTAGAGCCAAGGGAGGACGGAAACATGTTTGATGCAACAGATTCAGATGGGGAACTGGAAGGCAGCGCATTGTGGTTGAGAGGATGTACGATTCTGACACAGTCGGACCTGAATTTGACTCCTAGCTCCACCACTTCAAACTGTGCCCTTAAACAAGTCATTTCCCCGCTAGGACTGCGGGTTTTACCATCTGTCAACTGGGGATTGGGAAGTTCCCGGAAGGCTGGAACAAGATACGTGTTCCAGCACCTGTGGGCAGGGCTGTCAGTCTCTGGTTAGTCTGGAGCCTGAGGCACAGAGAGGCCGGGAAGGTGGCACTGAGTCATAACCACATCCTGTGCGTCCCCGTCCCCTCCGCCAGCGCCACTCCATCACCAGCCTCGTGGCCCTCTTCTCTGCAATCCCTGCCCACAGACGCAGCAGATCTCTCAAAATGATAAATTAGATCACGTGAATCTCCTGCTCAAGCTTACTCTTACACTTAGAATAAACTAAATGCCTGACCCTAGTTCACCGGCTTACGGGAATCTCAGATTCAGGCATGTGTAAGGCTCACCAGGAGGGAATGTTAAAACTGGATTCCTGCCCTGGCTGGTGTAGCTCAGTGGATTGAGCTCGGGCTGCAAACCAGGCATCGCAGGTTCGATTCCCAGTCAGGGCACATGCCTAGGTTGCAGGCCATGTCCCCCAGCAACCGCACATTGATGTTTCTCTCTCTCCCTCTCCCTTCCCTCTCTAAAAATAAATAAATAAAATCTTAAAAAAAAAAACAAACTGGATTCCTGAGCCTAGTCCTCAGAGTTCCTGCGTCACTAGGTCTGGGGTGGGGCTTGACAAACACCTGTCCAGCAAGTTCCCAGGTGATGCTGACACTGCTAGTCTGGGACCACGCTTTGAAAGTCATCACCCCATCTGTCCCCTCGCTCCAAACACCAAGAGCTGGTCTGATGCAGGGCCTTTTGCTTTCAGATTTCCGCTGCCCCCTGCCCCCCAGATTTTAGCATTATGGGCTCCTTCTCATCATTCAGTTCTCAGCTCAGATGTCACCTCCTCAGAGATGCCTTTCCTGACCAATAGAGAAAGGTGGCTTTTGTCCCTTGGCCACTTTTGAAAATAACCCCCTTGTTACTTCTTCATAGCATTTCATTTAATGGGAATTCCTACAATCCGAAACCACTGACTTCACATACTTTATTTACATATTACATACAACATGTATTATTTCATTTATTCCATTTATACATTAATTTGTTATCTATTCCCACTCCATCTTCATGGAGGATAAAATAATATATATTTTTAAGATTTTATTTATTTATTTTTAGGGAGAAAGGAAGGAGAAAGAGAGGAGGGGAAACATCAATGTGTGGTTGCCTCTCACACGCCCCCTACTGGGGACCTGGCCTACAACCCAGGAATGTGCCCTGACTGGGCATCCAACTGATGACCTTTTGGTTGCCAGGCAGGTGCTCAATCCACTGAGTCACACCAGCCAGGGCTCCACCCTCATTTTGAATGGACTATATAGATACTTGTCCTATTTGCATGGCATGTGACCCAGAGTTTGGCACACTGTAATGTCCAAGAAGCGGTCACTGAATGAATGAATGGATGGATAAAACAAGGACAGAATAGGGGAGAAGGTGTGATCACAAAGAAATAAATTTGGTGACTGCGAAGAAGAGAAGCAGCGGACAGCCAGGGGCACAGCCTCTGGCACTAGCCAGAGTGCCTTTCCCCGTCGCCCACTCATAGCACCTGCTTGTGCAGCCAGCCTCTGATGTGCACTGGGAGGTTGGGGTCCCGTCGGAGCGCATTGCCTCTCTTCCCGAAGGCATGCACCTTGCTTACTGCCCGGGCGGACTTCTGTGGAGGGAAGGACAGAAGTGAGCAGGGCCTCTGGCTGGGCCTGGGGAGGCAGTGCCGTGGGACACAGGCGACCCCCCTGCTCGGCTGCCCACAGAAACCAGGTGGAGGAGGGAACTGAGTTTTGAGATCAGAATGGGGTGTGCATAGTGCAGAGTTGAGAGAAGCTTTTCACACGTGGAGAGAGGGGTTCGGAAGCAAGGGAAGAGGCTATCAGCTTGATGGGGAAGGGATTTTGGAATCAGCAGTCCACAGACGAGGAGAGGGTGCGCTTGGCCACCGATGTGGGACAGCCTTTGGGATCTGACCTGGATACACTGCCCAGGAGGTCCCCATAATCAGGAGGGGCCTCCATGCTGAGTGCCTGGTGATGGGTCAGCCAGAATCAAAGGACACTTTGGTGCCAGGGAGAGACATCCCTTCACAACCACGTCCTGGGTAGAAGGGGCTCTGAGTCTCTCTGTCCCAACAGACAGAGCCCCCTCCCCCTGGACACACGGGCATCTCAGGCGTCTACAGCCACGTTCCCACAGGCCCTTAGGGAGGGTGCCAGCTGAGGTCACATTCAAATCTATGGATGCTGACCTTGGGAAACTAGAAATGAATGAGTAAGGGGAATAGCAGGAGGGCGAGAAACAAGTGTCACTGAACTCGGGGCTGGGGTGACCCCTTGGGGTGCAAGTACCTTGGGCCTCATGGGGCCTCACTGTCGGAAAATGGTCTTTCCTTGTCAAATTTCGGAACTGGGTAGGTGGGGTGGCTAGAGATAAGACAGGAAGTTCTCAGTCCTAACCAAGAGTAGCCTCTGCTTCTGAATTTCTGGGGGTGGGGCAGTGCTCCAGGCTGGGGAGTGGCCTTATCTTAGCAACCAGAGTCACCGGGTTGTTACTCGGGCTTTAAATCAGGAAAACACCAGGGGTGGGGACAGCTGGAAGCATCTCCCGACTCCGAATTCCTAGCTGCAGCTAGGGGGCAATTCAGTAAGGAATGAGGTCTGGCGGACACCATCGCTGAGGATACTGGCTCTTCATTTATTTGTTTTTTCAGAGATTTAATTTCTTTACTTTTAGAGCGAGGAGAAGGGAGGGAGACAGAGAGAAAGAGAAACATCCGTATGAGAGAGAAACATCGATCGGTTGCCCCTCGAACACGCCCCCAACCGGGGACCAAACCTGCAACCAAGGCATGTGCCTTGACTGGGAATCGAGGCAGCAACCTTCTGAAAGGTTGCTGGTTCGATTCCCGGGACAACGCCCAAGTCACAGTCACAACCAGAGTCCCTGGGGTAGCGCCCATCCCAGGGCTAAGAGACAGGAGGATGGGGCACCCCGGAGCCCTCCCCTCCTTCCCAGCCCCAGCAAGAAACTCCAACCTTCGCACTTAAGCTGTTGAGGGAGGAGATGGTAGAGGCGCTGCTGGCCAGGCTGAGGCTGCTCCGAGGCCTGCCTTCCTCCATCAAGGGCTTGGGGAGAGAAAGAAAGGGACTGTGTGTGCGTCTCTGTAGCTGACCCAGCTGGGGACAGAGACGAGGTCACGGTCTCGCAGGTCGGAGGAGGCTGAGGAGAAAGAGCCTGTTGTCTGGGGCCTGGGGGGCTGGGGGAGCCCTGGCCCGGGACCGCATACCAAGGGCGATGCCAAGAGAGGTGGGCGTCACTGGCAGCTGCGGGGAGGGGGCAGCTGTGTGCGGCCCAAGACAAAGAATAGGGGCTCCTTTCTTCCTGCCCCCTGCACTCTGGCAGGGAATTTGACCCTCTCTGTGCTTGGGGACCCCCCATTCCCTGCCTCTTTCCGGCTGCCCCCAGCTACTTGTCTCCCACCCTCCCTCGTGCACCTCAAACCATGCCTGCCAAGCCCTGGGGGGCCAGGAATGCACACCTAGGCCGTCCCTCCCTCCCAGCTCACCTGGGGACTTACCGGCTCTGGGGTCCTGAGGACAGGGGGCAAGAGGGCGGTAGGGGTGCTGGGGCACCCAGCCACAGCCTCCCTCCTCTGCCTGTCAGGTACCGCCTCTCCCAGGCCTCGGTCTCACTCAGCTGCGCACTCACACCGTTGTCTGTCCCTGTTGGTCTCTCACTCTCACACTCCCCCTGTCTTTCAGACTCGGCCTCACCTTCTGTCTCTCCCTCGCTAATCTCTGTGTCTTCCAGTCTCTCCCTCACTCATTTCCTCTCTCCCTCCCTCTGTCCCTCTCTCCCCCTCTCTCTCACACACACCCCTATCACTTTCTCTCCCAAACTTTCTGTTTCTGTCCAAATCCTTTTCTTTCAGTCTCCCAGAGTCTCTTCCTTAAGTCTCTCCCTCTCCCCCTCACACTCAATGTACTTCTCTTTCTCTGTCCCTATGGCCCCCCACTCTGCTTCCTCCTCTCCCTGATTGTTCTCCTCACTTTCTAGTCTCCCCTCTCCCAGTGTCTTTCTCTCTGCTGGTCTTTCCCTTGTTCTGCCAGCCGCCCACGCTGCTGTCTCCCCTCCCAGTGCCGGCTGACCCCGCCCCTCTTGGCCTCCCCACCACAGTCTGACCCCTGGCTCAGCAGCCCCTACAGTGGAGGGGAGGAGCTGGGCCCCCCCTGACTTCTGGGTCCCTGCTGATTTAGGACCTGGAGAACCAGGGTCCCGTAAGGGCTGAGGCTGTCAGTCCTACATATTTAGAGAGTAGGAGCTGGGGCTGAACTCCAGGGTCCCCGCGGGATGGTCGGGGAAGGAGCCGGAGTCCTTGGCGCCCTGAATGGAGACAGCATGCATCTTGGAAGGGGTGGGGTTTCAGACCCCTGGGTGTCTGGGAAGGAGCTAGCTAGGACTCCGGGCTTCTGAGCCGGCAAAGGAGTGGGGGCCTGGAAGCATGACTCTATGAATGGGTCCAGGTCCTCTGGGGAGGAGGGAGTGGCCCTGGATTCCTGGACTGTGACTAGAGCAGGGACAAGCAGACGGGGTCAGATTTCCAGCTCAGGTCCAGGGGAGAATTCTGCTCTAGACAGAGGCTGACCCCTCAGGAGGGCGACATGGTCCCTGGGCATATTTTGAGAACCAAAATCATGGACCGGGTGGGGGGATTGGGCTGGGGAATTGGGACTCTCCCTGGGCCAGGAACTTCGGGCAGAAGACGCCCGCTCCCATGAGGTTCAGTTGACACCATCTAACCAGAATTTCAGTTGGCGTAATTGGAGCTCTTGGGGGATTCCGAAGCGGGTGAAATCCAGCCATAGAGCCTTGTGCATGAAACCGCAAGGGGTCTCAGCTTTTAGTTCTGTATCTACTCGCCAAATACTGGGTAAGTAAATATTATGCGCCAGGCGCTGAGAAGAAAGCAGTGAGCAAAGCAAGGGGCCTTCATTCAGAGTGCTTACATACTCGTTTCCATTGGCAATGATCTACACTCCGCTGTGACCATCACCGGCAGGTGATTTTATTCCCAAGCCTCAGTTTCCTCGTTTGTGAAATAAAAACAATATTAATATTCTCCCACACCGGGGAGGAAGCCCACCGGATCTGAAGGTGGTAGACACCAGACTGGGACCTGCTGGTTAAATTGGGGTGGGAAGGTATTTTCCAGAAACGTGTTGAGAGCACTCCCTCACTGCAGGAGCGGGTTACGCGTTTGATTGACAGATCGCTTTTTTCGGGGCGTGGCCAAGTTCAAACCGCCGCCGTGACGTTACAAACCCTGGAGTCGCCGCGTGAATTCCAACCCTCATTTTCCCTTCCTGTTTTCTAGTCTCCAGTTTCGAAACTCCGCCTCTCCTCGATACGTAAGCACGTTCGGTCGGTTCGACTATAAAAGCCTCGTGGGCTGCGTTAGTACTATCTGATCTGTCGCCAGCCGAGTTTTCTTCATGCGCCACTCTGCATGACCCTGCGCCCGCCTGTCGCGACAGCGCCTTCAGCGACTGGTGATAACCTGAGTCCCTGAGCCCGACGCCGGAGGGTGAAATGAAAACGCTGACCTCCCGAGCGGTCCGGACCCGCGATCGCTTGTGGCAGCCCGAGCCGGTTCTACTGCCTCCGGGGTGACCCGCGGCCTCCATCCGGTGAGTGGGGGATGGGAACGCTCCAGTCTCCAGGGTTGGGGGCTAGGTGTCAGACCTTTGGTCGTTAATAAGGCGAGAGCTTGGACTTCTGGGTAATGAGACTGGAAGGTTTGGGGCCTGGACTTGGGTCCTGAGGAAGAGGGCCTGGGAGCCTGGAATTTTTCCTGTGTCTGGGGAGCGGCGAGACGGAATGGGAACAGACTCCAGTCCTCTGACTTACGTAGAGGCATTAGGAGCTTGGAGGGCTGAGCCTGATGGAGGAGGGGTGTAGGAGCCAGGCTCGGGTTCCCAGCGGGATGAGGGCGGGGGGGGGGGGGGGGGGGGGGGGGGGGGGGGGGGGGGGGGGGGGGGGGGGGGGGGGGGGGGGGGGGGGGGGGGGGGGGGGGGGGGGGGGGGGGGGGGGGGGGGGAATTTTGGGGTCGGGAGGGAGGAGGAGGATGGGGGCCTGATTTGTCACACTTCAGGAAAATGAGAGAACCAGGGACTAGGACGTGATCCCGAAGGGGAGCAAGTGCTCTCGCCACTTGGAACTGGGACTTCTGGGTCTGAGGGGAGAGGGGCTGGGGGCTTGGTCTCTTGGATCTGAGGAAGGAGAGAATGGGGACCCAGACTCCTAGCTATTGAAAGAAGAAAGGTGGGAACCAAGGGCCAGAGAAGGGAGTGACTGGAATGGGAAAGGAATGTGGGCAGGGACTCGCTTGTTGCTATTTGTATTAGTATTTCCCCTTGTATGACTCAGGGTCATGCCTTTGTGCTGTTTCCTAAATGGCTTCCAAACCTTGTCGCCTTTCCCCCAGCCTGGACAGATGGCCCCACGCCAAGTGCCGCATCAGCTCCCCTGGAGGGATGCCCACCCCTTCTTCCTCCTGTCCCCACTGATGGCCCTTCTCAGCTGGACCTGGAGCCGGCTGAGGGGCCCAGGACCTCCAAAGCCCTGGCTGGCGGAAGCAGTACAGAGTGCAGATCGGGGAGAAGCCGGCCAGCAGGAAGAAGCTGAGGCTGCTTTGGCCACCCGCCATGCCCCCTGGGGCAGATACCCTCCAGGGGTGGCTGAAGGCAGCGGAGCCGCTGTGGAGGATGGAGAATCATCCTGGAAGGCCTGCCCTGCCTTAAAAGCCAGCGGTTCTCTTCTGGAAGCCTGGGAACCTTCAGATGATTATGACGAAGAGTATGGTGGGGAAGAAGCTACCAGTGGCCCCACAGAACAGGGAAGTAAATATGTGGATGGCCAGCTTGCTCCCCCGGCCCCCAGCCTCCTGAAAACCCTGCGAGACCCTCCCGGGGAAGAGGAATCTGAAGGAGGAGGAGTTGCTGAAGATAAAGCCATCATGTTCTCTTTCCCTCCATCACACCGGGAGAGTGGCCCAGGGATGGAGGAGGAGGAGGAGGAGGATGGAGAAGCTGTAAGTCCAGAAGCTCCCAGCACATCTACCTCCCCCTTATCTCCAGGACCCAAGCCCAGAGCTCGGGGGCATTGTGCAGGGGAGGCACAGGCTTCAGCCAAGGAGGAAGAAAGAACAGAGAATAAAGAAGCCAGGAAGACCTCCACTTCCTCTGCATGTGCAGGCTCCCACCCCAGTGCCTGGGAGTGTTACTCAGGAGAGGAGTCTGAGGAGGAGGGAGAAGCTGAGGGTCCCTCTTCTATCCCTCCCACAAGCATCTTCTTGAGGGCCTGGGTGTACAGACCAGGAGAGGACACGGACGATGAGGAGGAAGAAGGGGAAGACAGTGATTCAGGAGCAGCTGAGGATGAGGGAGAAGCTGAAGTTTCCTCTTCCATCTCCCCAACAAGCACCTTCTTGAGGGCCTGGGTGTACAGACCAGGAGAGGACACAGAGGATGAGGAGGAAGAAGGGGAAGACAGTGATTCAGGAGCAGCTGAGGATGAGGGAGAAGCTGAAGTTTCCTCTTCCATCCCCCCAACAAGCACCTTCTTGAGGGCCTGGGTGTCCAGACCAGGAGAGGACACGGAGGATGAGGAGGAAGAAGGGGAAGACAGTGATTCAGGAGCAGCTGAGGACGAGGGAGAAGCTGAAGTTTCCTCTTCCATCCCCCCAACAAGCACCTTCTTGAGGGCCTGGGTGTACAGACCAGGAGAGGACACAGAGGATGAGGAGGAAGAAGGGGAAGACAGTGATTCAGGAGCAGCTGAGGACAAGGGAGAAGCTGAGGGTCCCTCTTCCATATCCCCTGCAAGTGCCTTCTTGAGGTCCTGGGTGTATCAACCAGGAGAGGACTCAGAGGAGGAAGATGAGGAGAATGAGAAAGATGGCTCAGAAGCAGCTGACTCAGAGCCAGGTTCTTCCATTCAGGCCTCGAGTTCCTTCCTCAGGGGCTGGAGATTTGCACCTGGAAAGGAGACAGAAGAAGGAGAAACTGATCCCCACCCCTTCCGAGTGGCCATCTATTCACCTGGAGAGAAGCCACCACCTCCCTGGGCTCTTCCTCGCTTGCCTGCCCGACTGCAAAGGCGGCTCAAGTCTGCAGAAACCCCCACCCGGCATCTGGACCCTGAGACCCCCCAAAAGACCACAAAGGTGGGTGCTGAGGGCTCAGAGTCTTGAGCATTAGGGAGGAGGGAGCCAGGACTCCTGGGTCCTGGGTGTGTTGCACAGGGTTGCACGTGAACTCCACGGGGAGGGCTGTGTTCATTGTAATGCAATCCTCTGCAAGAGGCTGGGCCCCCTTGGGAGGAGGAGGAAGCAACAGTGGCTCTTGTCAGCCCCAGTGAGTCAGATGGAGAATCCGGTGACAGGCAGGTGACTAATCACATAGCAAGCATTTTCATCTAATTCTTATTTGGTTCTTTCTCTCTCCCACCCCAACCTGTGCCCACGTGTGTCTTGTGTGTGTATCTATGTGTCCCCCCCCCCATGTCTGTGCCGGTCTGATTCCAGGTGCGCTTCTCTGAGAAGGTTTCCATTCACTTCCTGGTTGTCTGGGCTGGACCCGCCCAGGCTGCCCGGCACGGCCCCTGGGAGCAGCTCGCCCGGGATCGCAGCCGCTTTGCTCGACGAATTGCACAGGCTGAGGAAGTGCTGGGCCCCTGCTTTACCCCTGCAGCCCGGGCCAAGGCCTGGGCTCACCTCAGGGATCCTTCCCCTCTGGCTGCCACACCTGCCACTACCCAGACTTTGCCCACATCCTCTGTCCAGGCCACGCCCTTGAGCCATACTGTGATTTCTCCCTTGCCTATTTATATGGCTGCGCTACCTTGCCTGGATCTCAGCTCGAGGCGTGGCTAGGGTCCTGTGGTGTTTGTTATTCACTATTTATTTATTTTTACCAGCTGACTTAAGAAATAAAGCCTTTGGATTTGTACTGAACAATGTCACCGTGTGTATCTGAACTAACAGTATCTACTACTTCTGGGTCCTAGAGGCAGTTGGGAATAGCGAAGAGGTTAGTATCTTAGTAGAGATGAATTACATTTCCCATCATTCCCTCCAATTGGTCTTCTGGTTCTGAGACTTCTGAAGAAAGGGCTGGTGGGTTTTGTAGTTTCTCTTTGGCTTCCACCTACATACTAGTAAATCTGGGACAATTATTTTCCCAAGAGGACTGGGAGTTGGACTTGAAATCTCTAAAAAGGAGCTAAACTCCAGTTTCCTGAAATAGAAAGGCTCATCCTCCTGGCCTTTATATGGTGAGTTCCTCAAAGTTTTCAGCTGCCTAACTTTTTTTTTTTCTAAGATTAGGTGCTGGATTTATACAAATTGAAATCTGCAACTTTTTTTTAAGATTTTACTTATTTTTAGAGATGGAAGGAAGGGAGAAAGAGAAACATCAAGGTGCGGTTGCTGGGGGCTGTGGCCTGCAACCCATGCATGTGCCCTGACTGGGAATCAAACCTGCAATGCTTTGGTTTGCAGCCCACACTCAATCCACTGAGCTACACCAGCCAGGGCTTCAGCTGCCTAATTTAACATTTACAAGCCTCATCTTCACTGACTCAGCTTCCTTATCTGTAAAATGTGGCTAACAGTTGCATATACCTTATGTCTCCAGCATAGAACTTTCCTCTGACCCCTTAAGGTCTGTCCAGCTGCATACCCTGCCCCACCTCCACTGAAGGATCGTTCCCCAGGCTCCTGCTACACTACGCTGTCATCTTCCTAAACCGACCAAGCCCCTTCCACCTTAAGACCTTCACATGAGTTCTGCCTACTGTCTGATGTTTGCATTTCTTGACCCCTGGCTCAGCTAGTTCCTTGTGATTCTTCAGGTGTGGCATGAAAACCATGTTTTTTAGGGATCCCTTGCTCTGACCCAGCTGGCTTGTTGCCTCCATGCAGTTTTCTCCTTCCCAGCAGGGGAGCATCTTGATTTTTTGTCACTTAAGACCCATTCCCCATAATCCACTGAGTCCCACCAGAGCTCTTGAACGGCCCACTCCTAGAACTGGGGACTGGGTAGCCAGGTGGCGTCTAATAAGTGTTGGTTATTAGTAAAGTGGTGCAAAAGAAGGCATGCGGGAGCCCTTTCTCCAAATGAGCAGGCGCAGGAGCTGTTAAAAGCTATTATATTTCCGTGGATTATTCACACGCCAGTTTCCCATCGAAACTGGACAAGCAGATGGCGAAGGCTTGCAGTGGGCAAAGCGGGAAGCAGAAGTCCATGGTGAACATGTCTGGGGCCACACGGCCGAACTGAAGCACCAAGTAGTCAGCTGAGAAGGAAGTCAGGAACTAAGCTTAGTCTCTTCCCTGCCGCGTCTGACTTGCAAAAACTAAGACTCCCAAAAGCCTGTGCAGCGTCCTTACTAAGCCTGAAACCCCTCCGAGGGCTGAGGGCCGTGTAAACTACAGTTCCTGACAGGCTTTGCAACAGCGTGGATTGGGCCATGCTGAGGAAAACGCTCAAGTGCGTAGTTCTCGTGTGTTCAAGCCCCCACCCCCCCTGCCCCCAGACCTTCCACCCTGTCTGCCTTGCCCAGGTAAAGCGGTTCCTAGGAGCTCACGATCATCTGGATGCATGATCTGGAAGTTCTTGACCGAGGCCTGAGTGACTCGGCCATGAAAATTGAGCACGTAGTTGCCAGTCTCTTCGCTCCACGATGGGGCTTTGTTTTGCAGCAGGACCAGCCCCTGGTTGGCCCCCCGTTGGTAGCGACTCAGTAGCGACTCCCCTTCCTGGAAGATAAAGTAGGAGGCGTGGCTAAGCTACCACCAACAAGCCCTTTTTCTCCGGACCCAGAAGTTTGGGTTCCTACTCTCCCCTCCTTGAGACACAAGTCTGACCATCCTCCCAGTCCCCTCTTCCCTTAGGACCTAGAGCCTGTCCCCCAGCCCTTCCCCCTCTGTTGACCCAGAGCTTCTCTTCCTTAGCCAACTCACATTTTGCGGCTGGACACTGATTCTCTTGTTCTGGGCATCAATTGCTGGAATGATCAGGGTCATTTTCCGGGGCCCTCGGAATCCCAAGACGTTGGTCTCCTGCGGGTATCATGCTCCCGTTGGCCAGGCTCTTCGTCCCTCCCCACCATTCAGTTCCACTCACTCTCTGGCCTCCCGGACACTCACGTAACACACAACGCCTAGCTCCTCCCTGATGCGAGCAGTCTCCGGGATGAAATACTTCCTTTCGGGATTCACCCCATTGTCGAAGATGGTGAACTTGGTGCCCAAGACATTAGATCTGCTCCAGGAAGGCCGTGGCCAGAATAAAATAATCGTTATGGTTATGCGGCATGTGAACTGCTTTCCTCTGTCATCTTATCAACTCTTCCCATCAGTCCTCTACACCAGACTCATTTCCGTGTTCCGTGTATCCACAGTCCCAGCCCTGTGAGCCATGATTTTTAGTTTCATGCCTTGGGCCTTTAAGAGCCCTCTTCCCTCTAGGATGCAAGAACTCACAACTCCCGGCTCTGTTCTGTACTGGGGAACTTAAGAGTGCCAGCCCCTTGCCTTTTTATTTTTTTTATTTTTTAATTGATGTTTCACAGAGAGAAACATCAATGTAAGAAACATCCATCAGTTGTCTCCCCTATGCACTCCTGACTGGGGATTGAACCTGCAACCAAGGTATGTGCCCTGACTGGTGATGGACCCCGGAACCTTTTGCTGTATAGGAAGATGCTCCAACCAACTGAGCCACTTGGCCAGGGTGCCCCTTGCCTCTCAAGAAGTCAAATGTCTTAAATGCCAGCCTCTGCCTCAAAACCTTCCATTCTATTTTCAACTATCATAGGGCTCCAACCTGCAGAACTACAGAGTCCATCAGCCCTAAGAGGAAAAGTCCTAGAGCAGATAGAACTTGTGCTCTCTGGCCTGATGGGCAATGTAGTTCAATCGTCCCTTCCTTCCCCCCAGGGGCCCTGTCATCTGCCACCTGTTTCTCACACATATCAGGGCTCTGCCTACCTGACTTTGCCCACAAAGTTGTCCCCGTCCCGAGACAGGTCTGTGGGGTCCAGGGAGATGAGGTAATTAGAAGTTGTGCTCCTTTTCCTTTTGCGCCCAGCAAGAAGGAAGTGCTGTGGGTGTGAGAACAGCCCATCAGATTTGATTTCTGGTATCTGGCTAGGGCTAGAGGTCTAAAAGACAAGGAAACACTATGTCCCTAAGACAGAGGAAGGGGTAATGAGGCAACGAGTGTCCCAAGGCTTGCTGGGAGATGCACTTCTCACTGAAGGGAGTCATCAGCTGGGTCCCCAAAGGGGGGATTTTAATATATCTCCTTCAGTCCTTTCACCTTGGGGCCCAGAGCTCAGCGGAGCCCAGGCAGGAGAGAACCTGACTGGCAGGCAGGGCCCAGCGATGGAGAAAAGGGAGGAGCCTCATTTTGAACATGGCAACTAGACTTCAGTAGGTGTTTCACCTGGTACAAGTGGACCCCTTTCTGGGAGGGAGAATCCCTTGAGGAGAGGATGGCCAGACTGAAAAGGGAATTACTTGACACAGGATAGGAAATCTTCTGGGGAGGGCTTGGTTCCTGAGGGGGCAGGGCTTATCCCAGGATTAGGGTGGAACCTTATAGCGAAGAAGGTCTTAGTGTAGGGGCCAGACTTGGACCTACCTACATTGATGGGGTGTAGCAGGTATGTAATGAGTGGGGGGTTTGGACCCTGAGAGGGCCTGGCCTGTCTTTGAGAAAGGCGGGCACATCTTAATATTGGGGAGGTCTTGGCTGTGGGATGGGTAGGGCTTTTGCCACTGGGAACCTAAGGAGCGTAGTCCTGTGAAGTTTTGTAATTGGAGTTGACAGGTCCTGGCTCACTGATCAAAGCCTGGATTCGCAAAAGTCTTGACCTCACTCAGAAAGGGACGGGACTTGCCACTGGGAAGTGGGGCTTGCTCCCGAGGCTGCCAGACCGCACCTTCCGGCCATGGCCACCGACCGCTTCCAGGTAGAGATAGTAGAAAGGGAACATGCCCTTGTCTACGCCGCGCTTGTCACGGCTAATGCAACACTGCACTGTGCAGCCGCGCGCCGCTGGCCGCAGCACATATGCTTCCATGTCCTCGCCTAGCTGAGGGCCTGGGGCAAGGAGAGACGAGAGAGGCGAGCTCCCCACATCGCCGAGCCTCGCGCCGCCATCTCCTTCAGGGGCCTCGGACATTGCCTCGTCGGCCACCTCTGGCGTGTTCCTCAGTGTAGACTCCGACTCTTCTTCCTTTTCTTCCAGCTTTTCTTCCAGGTCTTCTTCCTGGCCCACGCACCAAATTCAAGTTGACGGACAGCCCAGACTCCGCCCCACCCCAGCCAAATAGTGACCGGCCTTCCCAGCCCCATGTTTACGCCCTCTCTCCACGATGATCTCTGATTATTGGTCAAATATCTCAGCCACTTGCTGATTGGTCAGCCCCTTAAAGGGACCCACCCAGCCAAGCCTCAATCATTGTTGATTGGCTAACACCATTAGCTTCTCTCTGCAGCCACGCCCAGTCCAGCTACCGATCGAATTCCTTTGCATTCTGTTCAACTAAAACTCGTCATGATTCGAAGTAGACAATATGGTCCGGATCTACTCTGTTGAAACTATTTATCTCACTTTTATCAACACCAAGTGAGCTCCCACTGGCCCTTCCGTATCACTGCTCCAAAGCTCGCTGCCTTTCGGTGGGCTGGATTTTAATGCGCTCACACTAATTCAAATCCTCTATATTGTGAGTAGGGTACACGCAAAGCCTCTCCTAGCCCAGTGACAACAGATTCCACCGACCAGTAAACGGGGCCACTGATTGGGCTGCAGCGTTTTAGCCCCACCCCTCCCAAGGCCCGAGGCCGGTCCTCAGCCTCCTCCTCTATCTTGGTTAGCTGTGCCACCTCCCACCTTGTTGGAGGGCCAGTCTCCACTCTCCGGATCACCATCATCCCTTCCAGACTTTGGTTCTGGACTAGGTGACTCGTATTCATGTACAACATCCTGGGATTCGCTCTTGTCCATCGCATTGGATCCTAACGGATGGAAGAAGCCGAAAGAAAACTGAGCTCAGGACACCTGGGTCCCAGGAGCTCGGGACAAGGTCACCAGTGGTCTCTGGGGAAGCCCAGAACCCCTGGGTTTCTGGCTCCTACTCATCGCTCTCCCTTGCCAGATCCCCCAATTCCACCATGTGCAATGGATCTACACGGGTCAGGTCTCTGACTGCCCTGGGTCTAAGGAGAGAGAGTATAGAAGAGACGGGATCTAAAATGGGGGTGGAGAGTCCTGCCTGGCTGGGTAGCTCAGCTGATTAGAGCATCATTCTGATATTATGTCAAGGTTGCAGGTTTGAGCCCTGGTGAGGGCACATACAAGAATCAACCAACGGGGAGTGGAGGGATAGAGCAAAAAAGAAAAAGGACTCATTGACACAGACAACAGTGTGGTGATTGCAGGGTTGAGGTAGGTGGAAGAGAGTAAAGGGGGTTAAACGGTAATGGAAAAAAGTACAATTGAAAAAGCTATAAAAAAGAGCAATCTCAAACTAAAAAAAAATCAACCAATGAATGCATAAATAGGTGGAACAAATGGATGTTTCCCTCCCTCTGTAAAATCAATGCAAATAAATCAAATAAAGTGGAGGTGGAGAGGGAGTGGAGTTTCAGGTGATAATTAAGATTCCCATTTTGAAATAGTAAAATAGTTGGTCTTGTCATTCCAACAAAATATTAAAGACTAAAAAGGAATGAAGTACTGATAACACAGCAACAGAGATGAACCTTAAAAATGTGGTAAGCAGAGGAAGCCAGTCACAAAGGATCACATACACTATCATTCTATTTATATGAAATGTCCAGAACAGGCAAATCTAAAGACACAGAAAGATTCGCGGTTGCCTATGGCTGGGAGAAATGGGGGGCAGTGACAGGTAAAAGGTATGAGGTCTCTTCTGTGGGTTATGAAAATGTACTAATATTGACTGTGGTGATAGGTGCACATCTCAATACTAAAAGACATGAAACTGTAAACTTTAAATGAGTGAATTATATAGTATGTGAAGTATATCTCACAACAAGCTGTTACAAAAAGGGGGAGGATTTGCCACTTGGAGCAGAGGGCCTGGCGATGTCCCCGAAATTACCAAGTTGCTGGAGGGGTGGCCAACCCCTGCGTGTCGTCCCTGGGTGCTCTTTAAAAGGAGCGGGGAAGGCGGGAACGTCCTCCACGGATACTTCCTCCAATTCCGGGTCGGAACTGTCTAGGAGCCAGGGGAGAGAAGGGGAGTGGAGACTGAGATTTCTGCGTCCTGGGGCAGGAAAGGGCTGGAGATTCAGATTACTGGGTGTTGGGGAAGGAGAAAGTTCAAGACCTTGACTCAGTGTGATGGACTTCAGGGCCCGCGGGGGACTGGACTCCCAGTTGTTTTGGAGAGCAAGGGTTGAGGTTCCAGATTCCTGGGTTCTAGTGAGGGTGGAGTTTAGGATACAGGCGTCCAAGGGCTTGAGATTACCTGCTTCAGTCGGCGACGTCAAGGGGACGAGGTCATCGCTGCCGTCTCCACTACATCTCACGGTGCCCAGGGCACTATGGGCGCCAGAATGTAGGTGTGCCTCTGGCACGTTCTCCCAGAGGAAAGGGTTCCTGAGGCCTGAGAAAAAGTGCAGAGAAGCCCATAAACAGGATGTACACCTTCCGGTCCTCTGCAGAGAAGATCCACCTCCTCCCTGGGCCCCCAGACAAAGTCCCGGTGACCTCCCAACCCCCCAAGACCCATTCAGAATCCAGAATTCATTCTCAGGCTCAAACAGGGACAGCCCTACCGATAAACTGTTGTGGACTCCTGGCGTAAACAACCCCCCGCCGGGTTCTCCTCCTGTAGGTTCTGGTCTCTGAATTACCCAGATAGCTCTCCGGGCTTTGCCAATTTCAGCCCTGGACCAGTGGTCCCAAGCCCCGCCCCAGCACTCCCTAGGCCCCGCCCACACTCTTCTGGCGGTCCGCCGCTGTCCCAGGCTCCGCCCCATCACTCAAGCTTTCTTTGGGACTCCCACAGGTTTTGACTCGGACTCTGCCCTCTGCTTGGGTGTTTCAGGGTTCTGCCAGATTCCTCCCCTCTGAGCCCTTTAGGCCCCGCGCCTCACTCCCATAGAAGCCCTCCCTTCAGGCGTACGACCCGGCGGGACCCTAAGAACCTCTCCTCACCGCTGTAACCCGAGAGGCGTTTGGACCGCAGGTGCGGTCGGCGGGACCAGAGGAAAGCGTCAGGATTGGCCTGGACCATGAGGGGCTCTTGGCGCTTCCGTCGCTGCTTCTTCTCAAACAGCCGCCGCTGCGGGAGTGGGAAAGGAATGTGTGGGGGGCAGGAATCCTGCGGAAGACTGAGATGGAAATGGGCCTGAGGCAAGGGGAGGTCTGCACCCTTGGGAGAGTTTCTGGAGTCCAGACCCTCAGTTCCTCGTCTCTTCCTCCCCCAGGACCTGGGAGTCCTGCCCTCCACAGCTCTTGTTCCTTAGAAGTCTAGGAGTCGCACTTGGCTTGGCTAGGATCCTGAATTCCTATTTTCCCATTTCCCAACTGCAGAACTTGAGACTGCAGGAGAGCCAGTGAGGGCCAGGAACCCCAGGGCAAGTGCTGGGGATGGGTCTCCTGGGGAACCATGGGAAAGGGCACAGTAGGGGTGTCAGGATTCCTAGGCGAGTACCTGTTGTTCCAGTTTCTGCAGCCTTATGGCAGAGAGCTCATCCCACAGGACACTGAGAGAGATGCAGGCTTATGGTGACCGTAAGCAGGGCAGCCAGGTGGCCCGAGAGCCCCTTCTTCCCCTCCCAATTTGGGATTCTGAGCACTTGTGAGGTCACAGATGGGGTAGAATCTGAGCCTGTTCCCTCAGTTCTGCAGCTCTTTCTCCCAGCACCGGCCTGTCTAGAACTCGGGAATCCGAGAACCCTCCTATTTCAGAACTCGGGAGCCCACACCCTCAGACCCTCCTATTTCAGATACATTAACTCTTCATCCTAAGCTCTTTCCCTTTAGGTAGGACTCAGAAGCCCAGGCCCTTAGGCCCTTCCTGCGAGGCTGGTGGTACCAAACCTGCAAACATCATTTCGAGGCCACAGCTTAGTATGTTCAGCCGTAACCAAACTCCGAGTTCCCCTTGGCACCCACCTCTCCACCCCTGCCCATCCTGTTTCCCTACTCACTTTTTACTCCATGTGTCATTCTCCTGAGACATTCTAGAGAAGCAAGAATGAGGAGTCAGGGACTCAGACCCCAGAGCCCAATAGACTCAGCTCCCCCCTGCCCCGGACACTTGATCTTAAGCTTTGCATTTTCTCCCAGACACAGGAAGCCTGAATTTCAGTACCCACTCCTGTCCAGGGACCCAGCAGCCTGATTCCAGCCTATGTCACTATCAGGGCCCCGGGAGTCCTGTTCTCTCTCCCCCAGATACCTAACTCTCTCCTGCACCTGGGTGTGGGAACTCAGAATGCTGGGCTGCAAACTCCCAGTGAACCCAGACTATCAGCACCCACCTACATGGGATCCCGGAGACTTCCTTTTGTCCCCTGGTGCCTGGACAGGCTTATCACATTTATGCCTCAATGCCTTGCCTGTCTGGCTAATTTCTAGACACACCTGAACAACTCTTTGGGAGCTGGGGACCTAATCTCTGGGTCTCAGGGAAATAAGCAGGGGAAGAAAGAGGGCTCCAAGGAAGGAGGAATTCTCTCTGGGACCTGTTCTGATCCCCTCCCTCTTTCTCCCTCACTCTCAACTTCCAACAAAGCAATGACCCCTGGCTTCTGCTGCATCCAGGCTACCATGCACCAGGGATTCTGAATTGGAAGGGGATGCGAGTGTTCCTTAAAGGGACCCCAGAGAGGTCGCAGCGCAGTCTCTCTCTACACCTGTCACTTACTTATATTAGAAACTTACAAGGTGACCGGTGACAATTGCAGTTGATCTGTAACTTGCAACCACTTCTTGAGGAGAAAATAGCTAAGAAAACTACAACTCCCATGAGGCGGAGGGGCAAAGATGGAGCGGAAGTTGAATCATTTTCTTCCGGCCTGCAGGGAGTTGTAGTTCTCTTTGAAAGTCTCTGTTTCGCCCTTCGCCTAAAAGGCCGGAAATGTGTGGTCAAGAATTTGGGGTTCCGAGAAAGGAGGGAAGTATTTCGAGAAAAGGCGAGAGACTTCGACAAGGGTGGGGCCACTAGGCACGGTCTACGAAGCCGGGAGCCAGCGTGAACCAATCAGGCTGCTGAGGGCGGGACTTCTGCGGAAAAGTGGGCGTGGCCTAGGCGGGAAATCTCGGAGAACGCAGCGGAGGTCCTAGCCCGGGCAAACGCCCTCTGCGCTGAAGGAGAGGTGAGGGTCTGGGATCTCCTAGGCTCTTGGGTCCTGGGAAGGAGGGGAGATGAAGCACTAGAAGGCTGGAAGCCTGAGTTCGGAAGAGGACGAGCTGGGCACCAGCTCTCCTAGACCTAGGATAAAAGAGGGCTGGGTGCTTGGACCTGTGGGTCTGTGAAAAGAGGGACTTGAGATCCCGGATTCCCGAGTCAGCCAGCGCAGAGAGTGCAGAGAGCCCGGATACCTGGGTCTACAGAAGGAGAGGCTGGAGGCTCGGAATTCTGGGTCCCGGAAAACGAGACACTTTTGAGTTTTGACTAATGGAAGGAAGGGGACTATGTGGTGCCGGGGGCGTGACTCCTGGGTCCCGGGAAGAAGGGAGCTGGGGACTGACATAATCCACCTCTCCACCCGCATAGATCACGCGGCCATGCCTCCCTTTGGGCCCCGCGCGGCCCTCTTCCTCCTGCCGCCGCTGCTGCTGCTGCTTCGCGCTGTTCTGTCCGTGCCCCTGGACCGGGGAACGTCCAAGGAGGAGAGCCCCGCGACCGAGAGTCCCGTGAGTGGCCCTGCCCTGCTCTCCAGCCAGGTGTTTGCAGTGGTACTACAATTCCCGCGGAACCCCGTGGCCCCAGGGTGGATACTTCCCCACGGACACGGCTGGGAGTTTCCTTGGCATTTTTTTGTAGTCCCGGGGCTTTAACGTGGTGAAAAACCGGCCGGGGAAGGGCGGAGGGGGCAGATTTCTAAGACCCTGACGCTGAGGTGTGGGAAATCAGGTCAGATTTTAAGTGAAAAATCGGTATCACCTCTTCCTCCTACACACACACACACATACCCCTACACCCCTACACACCTGAACCTCTGCTTTTTTTCCCCCCCAAGACTCTCCCCCCTCAGGAATGATTCTGAAAAAAGGAACTACATTTCCCAGGAGCACCTTGAGCAGGTGTTGCGTGTTGTTAGATAACTAGGCTGTTTCCACTTCCCAGAGCTCCTGGGAGTTGCTCCTGGGAGTTATAGTTCAAATTACAAAGGTGCCTATAAACAGCTCGCTTATGAATTCCCATATGTGTTTACTCAACACTATGAAACCTTTGGTCCAGGGGGATTTGGAGCTCGGAACCTGATAGATTTCCCCAAGGCCAACACTCTGATTTATGACCTGAATCCTCCTACAGCGCCCACTAGGAATGGGCGAGTCACTGTCTCCGGAACATGGCGCCATGCTCCTGGGTGGCTGGTCCCCACCCAGCAGGTTAGGCCTCTGCCTCATGACATTTTTGCGGACACAGGAGGGCATCTCTGTGTTCCCTTTCCCTTCATTCATTCCACACGTTTTTTTGAGTACCTTCTACGAGCCAAGCATAATGGCTGATGCAAGTCCGACACCGACATAGACCGGACCAGCTGGCCAGGCAGGAGGACTCCTTGAGCCGAGAGCGGAAGTTCAGGGAAAACCATGCAGGGCAGAGCGACTCGGGGAAAGGCTGTGTGGTGGAAGAGTCCGGTGTGGCTGGGGCTGATTGAGCAAGAGAGGAAATGGGGCAGATCGCATGGGGCTTTGCGGGCCATGGTAAAGAATGTCTTTATATCAAGGCTAACGGAAAGCTCGGGATGTTATAAACATCAGAAACCCCGACACTCCTATGGTCATGAGAGATGGATGATGAAACTGAGGCACAGAGAGATTCAGTAATTTGTTTGAGGACTAAGGGCATCAGATGAAGCAAATAAAACACACAGGACACCTAGGTAACAGCGGTCCTAACAAAGTCATGTGGTTAGTGATTGGCAGATCTGGGACTCCAGCCCACTGTTTGGCTGAATAACGGTCTGCAAAGATGTCCCTCCCTGGTCTCCAGAACCTGTGAATATATTACCTTGTGTGGCAAAAGAGTGTTCATAGGTGTGGCTGAGTTAATCACCTTCAGATGGGAAGGTTATCCTGGACCATCTAGGTGGGCACCGTGTAACCAGGAGCACCCCCTGTGAGAGGAAGGCAGGAAGGTCAGAGCCAGAGGGAAGACGGTGCCAGAGTGATGCGGGGCCACAGGTAAGGGAGTGCAGGCAGCCCGTAGGGGCTGGGAGACACGGAAACAGGTTCTGCCCTGGAGCCTCCAGAACGGACTGAGCTCCGCCAACCTCCTGTGCACTTCTGGCCTCCTAGACCGAGAGAATGAATTTGTGTTGCTCTAAGCCATTTATTTTGTGATGCTTTCTTCTTGTTGTCTTTTAAAGATTTTATTTATTTATTTGTTTGTTTGTGTGTTTATTTATTTAAAGAGAGGGAGAGAAACATCAATGTGTGGTTGCCTCTTACATGCCTCCTACTGGGGACCCGGCCTGCAACCCAGGCATGTGCCCTGACTGGGAATCAAACCAGCGACCTTTTGGTCTATAAATCAGCACTTAACCTACTGAGCTACCCCAACCAGGGCTGGGATACTTTGTTTTAGCAACAATGGGAAATTAGTGTACCCACAGTGGTACAGTTGCGTGATTCGCTTACCACTGATTAAGCACGTGCTGTGTGCTCCTCAATGAATGTAGTGACTGCTACAGCAGGTTGAGTATCTTCTACATCCTCACCGGCACGCCAGGCCATTTATTGCACTTCCTTCTCAGCGTAGCTCTGAGAAGTAGGACCAGGAGCCCAAGGAGTTTTGTCTGTCCTGCTCACGTGCTGTATCCCCTGGAGCAGCACCGGCCACGTGGCAGGGGCTCCATGAGTGCTCACTGACTGACTGAGTGAGTGAGTGAGTGAGTGTTTCACTGCTTGCCAACAAGTACCAGTGCCTGCTCTGTAAGTTGCGCTGAGTGGGCAGTGCTGAACTGCCTGTTTGCCCCTGTGACACTCATTTTGTCTCCACCACAGAAGAGGTGGGCCCCGGCTGGTGTGGCTCAGTGGACTGAGCACCGGCCTGTAAACCAAAGGGTCTCCAGTTCAATTCCCAGTCGGGGCGCATGCCTGGGTTGCGTACCAGGTCTGCAGTGTGGGGGGTGTGAGAGGCAACCACATACTGATATCTCTCTCCCTCTCTTTCTCCTTCCTCTCCCCTCTCTCTAAAAAATAAATAAAATCTATTTAAAAAATAATAAAAATTAAATATATTTTTTAAAAAAGCTGAGCGCTGTGGCCTGGAGGTCAGGCGGGTTCCCTGGGCTCACAGAGCAGATGCCTGCTGGCTGCAGAGCCTTTATCCACATAGAAGCCCCCCACGCCATGTGGGTGTCTCACTACAGGGGAGTCTCTCTGACCCTCTCAGCAGACGCTGAGGGGAGCAGGGCCTGGGTCCTACTCAGGGACTGGGTTTGGGGAAGGTCCAGGACTGGCGCTGGAGCTGCTATGTTCATCTTTGTCACCTCAGGACACGGGTCTCTACTACCACCGGTACCTCCAGGAGGTCATCAACGTGCTGGAGACAGACGGGCACTTCCGAGAGAAGCTGCAGGCCGCCAATTCTGAGGACATCAAGGTGTGCCTGGGTGCAGATGGCAGGCGGGGCCCTGGGCTCGGACGGCCGAAGGGCCGGGTTCCCTAAAGGGGCCACATGGCTCCAGCCCTCACAAGGGGGGAGATTTCCGCCTGTCCGGGTCACACCACTGGGAAGGGGCGTGGGGAGCACAGACTTGTGTGGCTAAGCACAGAGGAGGATGTCGCAGGTCCTAACCCTTACCAGCCATGTGACTGGCCATTGCTGTGCCTCAGTTTCCCCATCTGTACAGCGGGGGTCTACTGGAACCTGCCCCCTCGAGTTCAGGTTAGTTCTCTACCAGGTTAGACATGTCAAGGGTTTAGAAGACCTCAGTAGTAGCCCTTACTACGTGCGAGTGGGTGCGGGGTCACTGGGCGCTCAGCACGGAGGAGCCCTGATCATCCCCATTTTACAGAAGGGAACACTGAGGTCCCAGCTGCAGTGTTTGTCTTTCCTGTGGGCCCGGGTCTCACCCCCTGGACTGGCTGAGCCCAAAGCCCAGGCCCCACCTCATCCCCCTGAGAGTCGCCCTTTTAAACGATGCTGGCTGTCCCTGGTGTGGAGCCAGGGTCCCCACCCAAAGTCCCTGCCCTTCTCCTTCTCCCGGTCCCACCACCCCTGACTCCCTTCCTATTTGGGTGCTTTAGGATGTCCCTTCTGGAGGAGACATCCCAAGTTCTCCAAACCCCTGGGCTCAGGACAGGCCTGGGGACCTGGGACGGGTGGGGAGTCAGCCCCAAACCTCCCAGCATTCCTTGGGCTCTCATCTGTCCTGTCCACCCTGCCCCTAAGGAGAGACAGGTGAAAGTAGAGACAGCTGAGCCCAGCCCCTCCCACCGCCTATCGGGGGAAACTGAGGCCCAAGAGGCTTGCCCAAAGCCAATGACTGAGAAGTGCAGTCAGCAACAGTGGTCAGGTAGGCGGAGCGGGACGGCGCCGGGTTCCGGTCCCAGCTCCTCCTCCTGCTCTCTGGGTCAGCGGCTGCACTCCCCTGTGCCTCGGTTTCCTTCTCAGCAAACGGAGGCTGAGGCACATCAGGAGCCTGCGGTAAATGTCATCATTGGTGGTGGTCATTGCCTCAGCTCTGTTTTGAGGTCCAGGGCAGGAACAGGGTGGGCTGGGAAGGGGCGTGCAGTGAGGTGGTGCCAGGGCTGGGATTTGAACTCAGGTCTCAGGACTCCCACGCTGGGGACATGGGACACCAACCTGGTCACCAGGCTGGAAACTGGCCTCCCGTCCTCACTAGGAACCTTGCTTGGGCAGTGGCTTCTCTGGGGTCTTGCTTTGTTCACCTGTAAAGTGGGCTTGTGGGCACCGCTGGAGGGCAGACCCCGTGGGTCCATCACAGAGCTGGGGTCATTTGACCTGTCCTGCAGCATCTGCAAGGGCCACCTCCACCCCCCTGCCCGCTCCCCGCTCAGGGCTCCAGAGACCCAAGTGAGTCAGGAGTGACGGGAAAGGATCTGGGCCATCGTTGAGCAGAAGGCTCTGGGGAAGCCCCAAAGAGAGGCCCAGTCCATTCTGACAAGGGAGAGCCCACTTCTAAGGAAAGGACCCCCTGATGACGCTAGATTCTGAGTGGGAGTGTCCGTGGTGTAGAGGATGAAATGGGGGGGGGTGGGGCGTGGTGTGGCATTTCAGAGGTGGGAGCTGGGTGCAGAGGAGAATTCTGATGTAAGCCGACAGTGCAGTATAACCGACATGCAGACGAGGAGACAGGGCAGGAGGGGTGGGTGAGTGCAGGGTCACTCTAGTGCCAAGCCCAAGAAGTCTGTCCTGGGGTCGTTGGGGAGCCCTGGGGGCTCTGAGTGAGGAACGGTCATAATCCAAAGTGATCACAGAGGGAGCTCAGAGAGGGCAGCCCACTCGGCACGTGTGTGTGTGTGTGTATGTGTGTGTTGGGATCAGGGACCTCGCCCACAACCCAGGTATGTGCCTTGACCAGGAATCGAACCCTCAGCCCTTTGGTTCACAGGCCGGCACTCAATTCACTGAGCCATACCAGCTGGGGCTGAGCTTGGGGGGGTGGGGGGGTCTTACACTCAATAGTGTTGCTGGAACCAGAGTATGATTTGATGAATGGCAGGAGATGGGGCCACAGAGGTGGGCAGGCCCTCGAATGCCAAGCTGAGGGGCTAGAACCTTGTCTCAGGGGCTCTGTGGAGCCCTAGGAGGCATCAGAAAGCTTGCAGAAGGTTCCAGAGAGCACAGAGAAAGGACAAGGTTGCTCAGCGTGCCTCCTCTCTATCCTGATGAGTGTCCCCTCACTCCCTGGCCAGAGTGGGAAGCTGAGCCGAGAGCTGGACTTTGTCAGCCACCATGTCCGAACCAAGTTGGATGAGCTCAAGCGTCAGGAGGTGTCGAGGCTGCGGATGCTGCTCAAGGCCAAGATGGATGCGCAGCAGGAGCCCAGTGAGCAGGGGCGGGGCTGGGGGGGCAGCCGGGGCGGGGCTGGCGGGGCTGGCCATCTAGTCCTGGGCTTGCAGCTGACTTTGCACCTAGCAGGTGGGGCCTCCTGGAAAATAATCTGTGGAAGCCCTGGCTGGGTGGCTCAGTTGGTTGGGGTGTCATCCTGTCCGCTAAAGGTTGCAGGTTCCATTCCCAGTCAGGGCACATGCCTAGACTGCGAGTTCGATCCCCGGTCAGGGTTCCTACAGGAGGCATCCAATTGACGTTTCTCTCTCTCTCTCACACCAGAGCTCCCCTCTCTCTTCCTCACTCTCTGAAATCAATCGAAACATATCCTTGGGTGAGGATTTTTTTAAAAAATGTGTATGGAAGACTGATAGCATATTCTTCCTAGAACAATAACTCTGTTGCTGGCTGGTTGCTTTTTTCTGTTTGGGTTCTTTATTCTCATTTTTAAAAAGTCATGGTCATTGAAATTTTTGATACAACTTTAAACTTACAAAAAATGTGGCGAGAATAGGACCGAAACCACCCAAATGGCCTTATTGTTAACATTTGCTCGGCGTGCCGTTAATTCCAGTCAGCGGGCATCCTGTAGGGACACCACGCGCCTTTACGCCTGAGTGTTCCGATGTGGTTGTCCTCGGGACAGTGATGTTTGCCTGCAGTGACAACCACCATGATAAGAGTCAGGAAGCTGAACCGGTTATACTCTCTGTATCTCTTTTCCTCGCTTAGTGATTGTGTATCTCCCCCGGAAGAATGAGCCTACTTTTCTGGCATGTATTTGAGGCCCCATTTTGTAGTCTAATTGCTTGGCTTAGCAAAAGAAAAGGAGGCTATTCTTTTTGTGGAGTAGCCACTCTTTGTCTCACTGCTTTGATAATAAACTTTCTTTCTTTTTAAAGGTTTTATTTACTTATTTTTAGAGAGAGGAGGAGGGAGGGAGGAAGAGAGGGAGAGAAACATCAGTGTGTGGTTGCCTCTCATGCACCCTCCACCAGGGACCTGGCCCTCCACCCAGGCATGTGCCCTGACTGGGAATCGAACCAGCAACCCCCTTTGGTTCATAGTCTGATGCTCAGTCCACTGAGCCCCACCAGCCAGGGAAATCATTGGCTGATTCTTGTATGTGCCCTGACCAGACATCGAACCCTGCAACCTTGGCATGTCGTGACAGTGTTCTAACCAACTGAGCTACCTGGCCAGGGCCTCCTCCCTTAGCGTATTTTCAGCATCCATCCACACTGTAGCATGGATCAGGGCTTCGTTCCTTTTCAGGGCCAAGTAATATTCTGTATGGTCTATTCCATATGGTCTATGGATGGGACATATTTGGTTTGCCCATTCATCAGTTGATGGATCTGGCTTGTTTTCACCTTGTGCTATGTGGACCATGCTGTTTACTTATTGTCACTTTGCAGTATGTTCTGGCAGTACTGGGATGTGTTTCAGCCCATCGCTGAGTGTAAAGACACGCCCCTTTACTCAGATTCCCCTCTATCTTTCATCTGACAGCCCTGAGGCTCCTGTGTTACAGAGGGGACCCTGCACATTGGCGAGTGACATTAGGGTCAATGGGAGAGCTGGCCCTTGTCTTTATTTCTGTCTGACTCCATCTCCCATGGACCAAACAGGTCTTGGATCCTACTCGGCGCCCGGCATTGGGCGGGTGTTGCAGGTCTAAGGTGACCAGACGGACATGGTCTCTGGTCTCCTCTGCGTAACCACTCATGCCTTCTCTGCCATGCTGTTTGAAATATTTTTTTTTAATGTATGTATTGACTTTGCCCTGGCTGGTGTGGCTCAGTGGATTGAGCACAGGCCTGAGAACCAAAGGGTCACTGGTTTAGTTCCCAATGAGGGCACATGCCTGGGTTGCGGGCCAGGTCCCCAGTAGGGGGAATGTGAGAAGCAACCAGACACTGATGTTTCTTCCCCTCTCTTTCTCTCTCTCTTCCTGTCTCCAAAAATAAATTTTAAAAAATCTTTTTAAAAATTTATTTATTGACTTGAGAGGGAAACATCAATTTGTTGTTCCACTTACTGATACATACATTCATCAGTTGCTTCTTGTATGTGTCCTGACCGGGGATTGAACCTGCAACCCTGGCACATCAGGGACGATACTCCAACCAACTGACCCAGCCAGCCAGGACTCTGCCATGCTGTTGTAATCATTACAGTGTCAGAGTCTGACTTGTTTTGTGGTGAGTTAGATGTTTTCTTGTCGGGAACGAGGAAAGTTGTCCTGCCAACTGTCTGCTTATTGTGTGTCAGACGCGGTGCTGGGGACTCCAGCTTTGTCCCGTCACCAGCTCAGAGCAGCTCTGGACCCCGGCTGCTTCTCCCCACCCTTGCTGCTGCTGCTGCTGCTGCTGTTGCTGCGAGGATCCCACTCGGGCCACTGCTGTCACCTTCCTGCTGCCACCCCTCTGTCCCCTCTGTTTGTCTTTTTCCCACACAGCAGCCTGTTGACACGTCCATTCATTCCCTGTGGCCACTGTCACAGAAACTTAGTAGCTTCAAATAACACGTAGTCACTCCCTTACAGTGTGGGGTCAGAAGTCAGGACCGAGGTGGGCGGGGCTGGCTCCTTCCAGAGACTCCCCGCCTTTTCCAGGTCCTAGAACTGCATTCCTTCCTGGGCTGGCCGCCCCTTCCTCCACTGCAAAGCCGCAGTGTAGGGTTTTCTTCAGTTGGCCGTTTCCTTCTACTGGGGTCAGATCTCCGTCTGCCTCCCTCTTTTAAAAGGACCCTTGGGATTACATTTAGGGACCACCTGGAGTAATCGCCCGGTCTCAGGACCCATAATTTAATATCTTCTGCAAAGTCCCTTTTCTCACGCGAGGTCACATGTTCACAGGTTCCAGTGCTGAGGATGTGGACATCCTGGGGGTTGTTCTTCCACTCACCACACGCCCGGTTCAAG
>PVIA01007252.1:0-86018 GCA_004024845.1 Tonatia bakeri
GAACAGTTTTGGTTCTTCTTTAAGTTCCCGTGAAGCCGCTGAGGTTGGTGAAGTCCGGTGCTAGCAGTTCTGTCTGCAGGGCAAAGAAGCGGGTTTCGCTCATCTTTCATGTTGTCATACAAAGATGATCGAGCTGCCCTTTGCACCGCCGCCCCAGGCCGTGCTGGAATATTGGCAGAAACAGTAAAAATGTAGGCTCCGTGCTGAGGGTCCTGTGACTACAAGAACCACTGCTTTGGGGGTCGTATGAATGGTGGGTTTCAAATGCCCCTCTCTCTCTATCATACCTTTTGCAAATCAAATCGCCACCTATAATCTGTGTTTAAAATTCATACTTAATGTGTGAGTAGTGTGTCAGCCTTCCTAACACTATTCTATGTGTTTGTTCTTTTAAAATAGTAGTGCCTTTATTCAGCTAGGAAATAACAAACCATTTCCCCTCGACCACCTCCTTAGTTTCTGTCGCTGTAGAGTGAACCGACTGGGTGCTGCTGATACTGCACACACACGCTGGCAGGCAGATTGGAGAAGCAGGAGTATCATGTCCAAGTATGTTCCCGTTAACATCAAACTCACCGGGGAGCAGAGCTCACCAGGAGTCCAGCTTCTGTCCAGCCCAGTTCTGGCTGAACTGCCTGCCTGAAGGAGAGTGAGTCCTAGGAAAATCAGACTGAACACAGCACGGCGACCTTGTGCAGTCAATGGGGGACACAGCGCTCCACGCCCTTGCACCAGGCTCCCTTTCGGATTACAGACACCGCAGTGGGTGCCCCCCGCAGCCCCCGAGGTGAATAAGGAAAAGCCTGAACCTGGTGTTTCCAAGAACAAATCTGCGCCCTCCCATCCTGTGTTTTAGACTCTTCCCACCCAGACGGATGGAAGACCGTTCGTCCTCCATTGATGTGATTTCTGGGGACAGAATCTTCAGACAGTCTCTCTCTCCATGGTCGTGGAGCACACAATAAATTCAGCTTCAGAATTTCTCATATGTTAATACACATAATAAAAAAGAACTCCAGATTTCCTTAATTTATTCCATTATTCATAAAATTAACTATATTTATTGAGTAGCTAAAGTGAGCCCAAATCATTCACGGTGATGGTAAATCTCAAAGAATCAGAGTGTGGGCTTCATCGCTTTTGTTCGGTATTCATTTACTGCCATCCCATGTTACAAAATAATCTCATATATATGTATAAATTCATAAAGTACATGATATTTTAAAATATTCAATCTGCCTGCATTTTATGAAATCAAATAGAAAAATTTCATGCTCTTCAGAATGTATGCAAGACTTTCATACCTAAAATGACAAAATCTGTTTGAAATTAAGTACATTTTCTAATCAAGAAATTTTGAGATGTTGATTTTTGAGAGCAACACGACATATAAAACAAAGAATAAAATATGAGAGAAGGCAAAATATGTTAGAAGATTTCAGTTGGGTTGGGGAACACTTCCCGATCAGCACCTGAAATACGGGCAGTAAAGGAGGGGACACGAACCGATAAACAGATCACAGAAAAGATGTTCTTGAGAGGAAGCAACTCCTGAACTCGGAGAGAAGCCCAGGGACTCGTGGGGCTAAGGACAGTGAGGCCACCCCTGGGTGTCACAGCTCCTCCTTCCCGGCTGGAAACTGGGGGCAGGGCTGAGACTGCGGGGGTCCAGACTGCCATGGAGGACCTCGCTTCTCAGGCAAGACGTGCCCCTCAGGGGGCTAAGTGATGTTCTTGGTGACTGTGGAAGTGTCAGAGGCTCTGCTGCCCAGGACACGTGCACGGGGCAACCTGGAGGGCGAGAAAGCAGGTGTGCGTAACTGAAGGAAGTTTTGGGATCAGTGGACCTTGGGTGGATGCAGCACACCACGCACACGCATTGAGAGAGAGGGCCGCGTGAGTAGGAGGCGGCCTGCGTTAGTGCTGGGAGCCAGGTCCCACTGTCCTGAGTTGAGAACTTTGACTTGGTCATGCTAAGTGCTATGTCTTTCAATTGATGAAGTAAATGGGTAACAAATAACAAAGAAGTGAGTAATTAAAATTCCAAACAGTTACGTGCAGTTTCGAATAATTACATATGCACACTGAGCTTCAATACAACTTGACCAAAATTAAACTCTTTCACACCAGCCCAGCGCAGGGAGAGGGACACAGAAGGCCACTGGTCACTCATGTGAGAGGCAGGAGGGTGAGCCTGGCAGGATGAGGATGTCCTTGGGTCTAGCGGCTCTACCGAAGCAGCTGGAGGATGGCAGGCAGCATGTGCTGGGAAGGGTGCTCCTGTGTCTCTGTGTCCTGGAAGATTCAGGTCCGTGCCAAGTGACAGCCATCGGTGTGACGGGAAGGACTGCACCAGCTTCTTCGAGCAAACACAGCGGGGAAAGTGAGTGAACAGCACCTTGACAGAACCGCCAAAATTAGGGAAACGAGGAACAAAACGAATGGCTAACAAATTAAACCAGAAAGAGTAAAACCAAATACAGCAATTGTTTACAGTATAATTGAGCTGAGTTCCCCTTTCCAAGGACAGGCTGTCAGAGTAGGTTAGAGTAAGGAACATTTGTGCACTATTGAAAAATAATTAGTTAATAGGAATGAGTTCAGTTTTGAAATGGAAAATGTTTCCTTTTCAATGTTGTAAAGGACAGAGAAACCAGTGTACCAGACAAGAGAGAATAGGAAGGACCACCTTATTTTTCGAAAAGATGAAATCCGAGGGTTAAGTACTGAAGGTGACGATTACGTAATAATTAAGGAGCAAATTTCTGATGGTTACATGACATTCGTAAAAATGAATGCAGCAAGAGCATGATTGCTGAATGTATGTGCAAATACTGTTCTTCAACCAGGGAAGCCTGGCGTGCACGTACTGACATGTGGCATTGCTTAGAATGAGAGACGTCAGTGGTGTGCCTCTCAAGTTACCTGGGTGAAGAACTACCCCCCCCATCCTGTCCCATGTGGACTGATAATGTATAAATACAGCAAGATGAATTCTTAGAAAATCAAAATGGTTTTTAACATTAGGTGCAATGGAAATACAATGACTCTATCAAATGGCTGTGAAAGTTTCTGAACGCTCACTCTGCTTTCCCACGCCTGCTTCATCATAGGCAGCAATCAGGTGTGACACCAGCCCTGGTTCATGTGGGTCACACTGGACACAAAAATGTGTGAAGCTGCAGAAACCTCCCGTGCGCCATCAACAGATCTCATCTGTCAGCCGCGCAGACAGACCCTCTGTCTCTGGACAGGGGAGACAGTTGTGGGTTTCCGTGGAGCACCGAGTCACGGCCACAGAGGACACCTTGCACGGCAGAGTTTGACAGGGCACTGCCCCTGCACCACATCGAACGAGGCTGAAATACGTCTAAACTGCTCAGGCAGCACACACACCCTCCAGTCCCTTTCTCAAAAAAACCATAAAACAGCAACCGGCGCCTCAGGAAGGGAGAGACAACAAGGTACCACCTGTGGGTCATAACCAAACATGCACTTGGACGGGAAGCACAGCTTTCTGATGCTGATGGGAACAGAACGGGGGCGGTAATTAATGCAGGACTTCCGGGTCATCTAAAGCAATTACAAAAGCACTTTTAAAAAACAAAAAATAAGGTGGACAAAAGAATTTAAAAAGCAAAACTAAAAATGATAATACTAAACAAGTAATAGAAGATGGCAAATTTGAAAGATAATTCTTTGAATAGGTGAACAAGGTGAAATACTCGCGAGCTTGACAGAGAAATATAAGAATGAAAATATCCAAGAATAATAATGAGACATGTAGGGATTCACCTTTAAAAGATCAGATAATCTAAAAGAAGTAGATAATGTTCTGGCAAAATAAAAATTAACACACTAACCTAATAGTAACTGAAATGTGTAAATGCCCACATTTCATAGAAGAAAGTGAAACAGAAGAATTATCATTAAAAAACTAGAGTCTTTGTGACTATTTTATTGTTATATATTGAACCTTTTCCAGGTTGTGGGAAAGAGGGAGGCTCTACAGTTCATTTTGTGAAAGTGATTTTCACACTGAAATGTGGAAAAGCAGATCCCTTCCCTTTCTCTCCCTTCCACACAGAAAAGAAAACTATGGCACTGTTTCACTTACTAAAATCGTTAATAGTTATTTTAAATTGGCATGTTAACAAATATTATAGTAGTCTTAAGATTAAAGTGAAAGAGAAACATTTTCTGTGTAGCAGATTATGCGAATGAATGGGTTGTAGGTGAATACACATATTAGGAAATGAGAAGGAGCAGGTCTGTAAAGGTAGTGCAATGCCTAATTCCGTCAGGGCTCCGCATCAGTGCGTATCTGGAGCCTTTTCCGCACTGTCCCCAGTGACAGCGTGAGTGCTGGGAAGCTCGCACCTGTAACCGCATGGCTGGGAGTCCAGGGCGGCACGGCACTCTGAAGGTGTTTTTCTGAGACCACCTCATGCTTCTTGCCTCTAAGTCATCGTGACTTCTCTGGATGAGAAACGTTTCCACTGAGAACTGGTGTGTCTTTTCAGCACCCCACTAGTGGTCTTGGACCTTACTCCCCTCTTTGCACTCTAGACACGGAAGGGAATTTGGGAATCCAAAGTTCTTCTTGAAGAAGAAAAACAGTGGTTAAGCCAAGAAGCCATCTCCTTCCTCTGAGACCCTCTCTCTTACCACAAAAATTCCTGGACCCGACACAGCAAACACAAAGCCAAAGTTACTGAGAAATGGAAAGATGGGCGGGCGGCCAAGGGAACTGGATGAAAGAAGGGGAGGGGATCAGCCAGAGAACATGGATGCACGGCCCAGGGACTCAGACTCTGGTGACGGCCGGGGGAAGGAGGGGCAGAGCTGGGTGGAGGGGCAAAGGCAGGGGAAACGGAGGCATCCGTAATAGTGTCAACAATAAAAATAAAGTTAAAAAAGAAAATACATACAACTACCCAAAAATGAAAATACAACCTATCATATTACATGGGGTGCAGTTAACACAGTGTAGAGAATGAAAATTATAGCATAAGATGCTCAACTTAGAAATGAAGGGATGAGTGAAATTATTAGAGTAAGTTTCTACATCAGGAAACAAAAATAAAAAGATATTAAATTCAAAACAAATAGAATAATAAAAAATGAAGACAGTGAAATTGAAACCAGGGAAACAATAAAGCAAATAATTAAAACAATAAAACTGGTTATTCTAATAAAAGTCAATAAAATCAGTGGAATTGACACACTCCCAGAAAAACAACACCAGGAATGAAACAGAAGCTGTCTCTAAACCCTGTGTAGCCATTACGAAGATAATGAGAATGCCACAGACAACTCTGTCTCAGAGCCTGCACCCCTGCACAATGCAGACCACAAACTACCCAAACCCACGAACCACCAGACGTCAAGCAAGACAAAATAAACAATCTGAATAGCCCTAAAACTATGAACAAAATGAACTTGTAATTTAAAAAAATTGTTTGGCAGTTTCATTAAAACACTAGACACCCCAGGGCCCTATGCCCCAGTGATTCTACTCCTGGGCACTTTTCCCAGAGAAACGATGACTTATGTAGACCCCAAAACCTGCAGACATGTGTTTACAGCAGCTTCATTCATAATAACCCCAGACTGGAAACACGGCCGGTGTCACTCATCAAGGAGGATGGTTTATACACTGCAGTGCCTTGAGGTCACGGCATGGTGCCCAGCCATAAAAGGGAACAGTGGGTAACAGAAGAATCCGGATGACCTCTAAAGAATTATGCTCTGGGAATAAAGAATCCCAGCCCCGGAGCTGACACACTGTGTGGTTTGTTTGCATAACATTCTAAAAACGATGTGGAGAACAGGTTAATAAGTGCCAGGGGTTTTTTAGAAGAGGGGTAGGGGGAAATGGGAGGGCTTTGAAAGTCACCACGGTGCGGTGATGTTGAAGCCCTTCTCTGGCTTGGCCGCATCAGTGGCCATATCCTGGCTTTGGTTTCGTTCTGTGGTTCTGTGAGATGCCCCCTGGGGGGTTGGGGTCGGGGAGAGGACGCCTGGGAACTCTGAATTGGTTTTGACAACTGCATGTGACTCTACCGTGGTCTCAAGGAGTTTAGTTAAAGATTGAGGAAATGGGGCTCAGAGAAATTCTGGGATTTGCTCAAAGAAAACCCTTTACAAAATAGCAAGACAGAACAGAAGAGGCAGACATAAACTAGAAATCACAAGCTTATGCCGCTCCTCATTTAAAAGTCAATGAGATATGAATGGTAAATAGAGCAGAGCCGCTAGCACAAACCAGAAATAAAAGATCCTTAAATCACCTAAAGGTTCAGAAGAAACAGTCTCTTCTTAAACCAATATGGTCCCTGGTGAGTAAGAGAATGAACACGTCAGCCCCTGAGGACCACGGGGGCAGAGGAAGCACCGAGAAACCCATTTCCGGCCTGAACATGTTGTCCCTTTCCTTGTATATGAAAATCATGGTCATCTAAAAAACATAAAAATAAAAAACAAAACAAAATCCTGGTCATCTCATTCCAAAAAAGGAGTGTGAATGCCCACTTTGACCCTGTATTACCTATTGATATTTAAAGAGACAGGAAGGCAAATGGTGCCTCTCTGGGCTCACTTCTCTGTGAACTCATTAGGATTCTGAAATATTGACAACTGCTCCTTCTAAGTGGAGCCACTGGCCTTTGGAAGGAAACCTGTGGTTGATGCTCCAACTGAAGGAATGGAGACCCGGTAAGAGGAAATAATATGGCCGAGGAAATCGATACGGAACAGCTTGACACATACCCATTTGTAATGAATAATTCACAAATGCAAAATGAAGAAGGGGTGAAGGTCATAGAGTAGGTGGAAGTTAGTGTGTCCCCCTCAAGGTGTGGGAGGAGCACCGCATCTGGGGTCGGGAGGCTCAGCGTCCTGCTCGGCCTTGACCTCATGGGTCTGTTTGCTCAGCCGAAAACACGTCCACAGCCTCTCACCCCTGAGTGCAGGAAAAAAGATAAAAGGAGGCTAACAACCGAACAGTAGTTGTTGTATGTGTTTGATGGAATTGATGTTGTTCCCTGATTCCTGCGGGTAAGAGTCAATTTTGCTTGATCTGGCCATTTTGTGAGTCGAAATAGTTACGTGGGCCTTCACGATACGATAAGGAATCCATGACTAATGAATGGAGTCATGTGAACAAGGGCTGTCGGAGACACCGAGAATCACTGCAGAATGGTTTCTGGACCAACTCTGAATTCTGATCGCTCCCGTCGGGAATCTGGACAGGACAGCCCTCACACAGGGCAGCAGTACTTGAGAGCAATGCTCTGCGTTCCTGCTGCGCGTGGTGAATTATTAGCTCCTATTCCTCTTGTAAAAAGTTTATGAATGAAGCTTTCACTCTATCTAGCATCACGTTTGTAGTGTTACTCATGGCTGGTTTCTTCCACATAAATGAATCTTTAAAATAATAAAGCGGTGTCAATGTAACATTCTATCGGGTTAACACCTTGGTTCTGGTTAAATAGCCAACACTGTTGACAGCTGTACCAGTTAGGATTAGGACCAACTACAAATTGATGTGGGCTGTAAAATGTAGTGTTTCCCTAACTTCCTGTTTTTCCTGAGAAGAAAATAATAAATCTTTTATTCAAATACAATAATAATAATAATAAAGCATTACTGCTCTCCACTCGATGAAGAACCTGGCTTTGTGAGGTTACTCGAATAGCACAAAACTGGGACATAACAAAGCAAGAGCTGAAACATTGGACATACGACCTTGGAGTTGAACTTTTCTTCCTTGTACCTGCCAGACACCTCTCAAGGGTGAACGCTGGGTCATCTCACTGTGCTTCACACGAGAAAATGAATCAGAAGCAGAATTTCCCTTGAACAGATCCGGGTTGAGGCATGTCCCCCTGCTAATCACAGCAGATGACAAAGCAACGGTGACAGAGTGAGTTCCCAAATCACATGGTAGGGCCCTTTCTAGGTCCAGGCATGTGTGTGTGTGGAGATAGGTGTCCCCATTAGTAACCTGCAGCTCTAGTGACATATTAACATGAACCCATTTAAAGGGCACGTGTTTCCACCATGGTTTCGGGGAATACATACTTTGCGTGAGTTATTTTTATCTGAACCAAATCAAATTCTGATGAGCCCGTCATCGGCTATGCGTCATACTTGCATTTGTCCATGGAAAGATCAGTGTTTCTTAGTTAAGAAAGGAAATTAAGAGGTTAAAAAAAAGACAGCAGCTATGATCCCCTTCAAAAGCATCCCAGGAGAATTTAGCACTTGAACAGCGAGTTGTTCTCATTTCCAGTGGAGATGAGGTGTGTGAATGGAACACACTCTCCTCGTCCAGACTACACAGGTGTTTCTGGGGCACATGCTTGTCGGGATGGGTTTTACTCCCCCAGCGCTCGGGGCTTCCTCTCGCTAAGCTGGGAGGGTTGGAGGGTAGAGAGAGACCCTCATATGTAGGTGGAAATCGTGGTGAACAGACCGAGAGCTATTTCCCAGGGGTGTTGTTGAATGCCAGACTGTCTGATGGGAATTAGAAAGGCTGTCTCCCAGTCGTGGGGTGCAGGGTGCTCACTAGGCAAACCCGGGGGCAAGACCGGGCGAACACACATTCAGCACGCTGTCAGCCCCACTTGGCTGCTCATCTCTTCTCCTTCTTTCTAACAGACCAATTTTCCCTCATTACACCGTTGTTACATTTCCATCTGAAATCCGTCCTTTGCGTACGGTGGAAACGGGAGGACCAAACTAAGTGGCCCGGAAACCGCTCTGCCAAGCAGTCGGGGCATGGGGACGGAACCAAGGCAGCCAGTGCCGGTCCCAGGAGGAAACTCCATTGCTGGCTATTTCAGTCTTTTCCACTCAAGCTGAGCGTGTCCGTGTTCCAAAAGTACGAGGAATGTTTGTTTTTACCAGAATGTACATCTTCAGTGGTCTCTTTGTAAAGTGCTGATGCAGCCCTGGCCAGGTGCTTGGTTGGAGTGTCTTCCTGTGTTCCAAAGGGTTATGGGTTCGACTCCCAGTCAGGGCACGTGCCTAGGTTACAGTTTGATCCCCAGCTGGGGTGCGTGTGAGAGGCAGCTGACTGATGCTTCTCTTCCACGTGGATATTTTTTCCCTCTCTCTCTTCCTCTCTCAGCATATCAGGTGAAGATTTAAAAAAAAAAAAGTGTTGAAGCATATTTGAATTTGTTCTGAATTTAGAAAGAAAAATAATAATCCCAACTCACTAAATTATATACACAAACACATAGACATATATCCTGGCAATGAAACAGCAGTATTGTATTATTTTGGAGCACAGTTTTTAAACTGCAGAAGGTTTAATATCCAGTAGTTTAAAAGGGCAAGAAAGGTCATCTCTTACATCTTTCTATAGATTAAGATTCTCAGGTTAAATAAATTGTCTACAGTTTTACAGCCTCAAAGTGGCACAGCCAAGGTTTTAACAAATGCCAGATTTCACTGGCTAAAATCCAGTGTTGTTACAAAATGCTTTATTTCATGGTGAACGCTGATAATATTACTGAGCTTATTTTAAACCATAGCAGTCCCCAAACTAAAATTTTATTACACTACTTTTAAAAATTGGGTTTCGTTTTTCTTACTGAATTCAGAGATTTGCTGTTTAAATTCAAGTAGGTTTTGCTTATACTGGAGTTATTTTTGAACATTTTCATATATAAAGTCAAAGGTTAATAATGTTAGTTATTTTGTGTGGAGTATTCTAGTTCACTGAGTGTTAGCTTTACTTTTTACGTCATGAGCATTTATGATTAGGGCTATTTTAGCAATTAGCAAGGTTTAGTGCTGATTTGGCTTGAATCGCTAATAGACCAAATGAAGGAAAAAAACTAGGCAAAATGTTGGGGGAGGCAGGGAGGGGAGGAGGAGAGGCTTCAGGAGAATGATGCTGGCGTCTGCAAGGCAAGGCCTCCCCAGCAGATCTGAGGAGGCTGTGGGACTGGGTAGAGGCACTACATCCCCGAAGGTCAGAAAATCGGGGTGGGGGGAGCCCACGAGGGTGTTCCCCATCAGCCTGCTGAGAGCCTCCTCCCGGGGCAATGGGGTGCCCTGACGTGTGAGGGCTGGGCTGTTCCCGAGGAGTGGCAGGCAGGCAGGCTGAGGGCTGGGTGCATGGCCGGGGCGCACACATCAGCACCGAGTCCTACCCGCACTGTGAGCCCTCACAGTGTCCTTGGTACACGGAGCGCGTGTAGCTCCTTGCTCAGCTGTACCACGTGGGGCGCAAAGGGGCGTGGCCACCCTTTCTGGGTGCACCTGGGGGAAAGGCGTCCTCTCACCTGGGTCATGGGCTGCCTTTGGGCTCCCAAAACATGCCATCAATGGGGTACACCTGGAGCGAGGGGCCCTGGACAGCACCCCTGAACCCTCTGTGGAAGGGCCCGAGTGTGTGAGATGGAGTGATAGTGAGGATCCTGGGTCACGAGGGAGATAAAATGTCTCTTCAGGGCAGGTGGGCCTTCATTTCCGAGCAAACGGGAGAAAAGTGAGGCCTCAGTACTTTTAGTGACAATTACTAACGGAGGTTCTGTTGTTTCCTTAGACAGGGTGGCTACAGTGTAAATGCCCCCCCGCCCAAGGCAAGCAGATTGAAAGGAAATCTTGCATAATTGAGAATTTATATTCATCGAACACACATGCATACTTCTGCTTCCCCAGACACCACTGTAGGAGACAGCCGGAGCCCAGCCGTGTCAAGGGCACGGTTACTGGGTGGAGGCTTTCGGTCCAGGGCCGGTCCTCTGACTGCTGCTCCAAACTTGAAATGAAACCTCTCGGGTTCGGAGGAAAGCAGCTGTGGGAGAAGTCTGACTTGGACCGAGCTGCTTTGTCTGCAGCTGACAACCCACCAGCAGGACCACTCTGTAAACTGGCCCTGCCTCCATGATATTGGCCGGGGAGATACACAGACAGTCAGAATCGTATTGAGTTTCCCGAGCCCCAGGAAGACATTACTTTACAACAAACAAGGAAGAGCTGCGATGACAGTAAATGAAACAGTGAACAAGGTGACGGGTCCAAAGGAGCCAAAGCTAACGTCCCCTGTTCCTGCCGTCCTTCGGTTTCCACCCAGACCCCCACCAGCTGTGGTGCAGCATGGGCGCCTGGGGTGGCGGAGTGGTGGAGAGTAAAAGCACCTTAGAAAACACAGATCCAGTTCAAAGGGGCACACTCCTTCAATGTCCTCTTTGACCTTGGATCAGTTAATGAACTTCATTCAACCTCAGTTATGAGAACAAAAATGGCAATTCATATGAATAACTAGAACGTGATGTTTTAATCCTTTGGGTTTAACATTGGCTAGTCCGTAATCATTCCACAAATAATAGAAACATTTTATTATTGTTCAGATACTCATTATAAATGTATTTAAAAACCACAGACTAAGAACTTAATTATGTCTTCAAGAAAGTTTGATGTAGAAGAGAAATCACTCACATAATATGAGCCAGTAAAATCACCATTATATGAAAAAAGAATTATGTACCATGATAAATTAGAGTTTATTGCAGAATTCAAGACTGGGTCGGTATTTAAAAATCTATAAGTCTAATCCACTATATTTATAGGCTAAAGAAGGAAAAACTCATGATCATGTAATCAATGTGGAGATAGACCTTGACAAAATTTGACACTCACTCATGATAAAAAATTTTAGGGAAGTGGGAAGAGAGGGGAACTTCCTCCACCTGATAAAGAGCGCCCACAAAAAAACATACAGCACAGTTGTATTTAATTCTGAATTCTGAGAAGAAATGTGAATTTTGAAAGAGCGAGTACTTTCTCCCTATGAGGGAACAAGGCAAGGGTGATCACTCCCACCTCCTATTCAGCGCAGTGTGGGGAGTTGTAGCCAGTGCAATAAGACAAGACGGGGAAATAAAAGGCGTACCCATTGAAACAACACCATGCTTATTGGCAGACGGGGTAACTGCATGCTGTCTTAGTTCGGGTTTCTATGACAAAAGCACCGTAGAATGGGGGCCTTAAACAGCATTTACTCCCCACCGTTCTTAGATTCCTTTGCAATCTGCTCCTGCTACTTGAGTGCTGAGCTCAGAACCGGATTACGTGGGGCTGTGAACGGAGAGAGAAATAGTGTGGTTCAGGACGCAGGAGCTGTGGGGCTGGCTTCCTCACCTGGCAGAGACAGCCCTCCCAGGGGCAGAGTGGAGGCTCACCTGGCAATGCGTACCTGTGATCAGACTTTGGAGCTGTCCCTGGAAACTTAGCCCAGCATCTGTCCCTGCAGTTCTTCCAGACGCCTGGATGCCGTTCACTGGAGTGTAATCAATCTTCCGTGTCGCAAGCTCCTCCGAGAGCTGCTCTGCCCGGTGGAACTCGGACCACTGTGAGGGGTGTGTCTGGTGTTCCTCTGCCTTGCTCACTGTGTAGGAATGAACAGAGGGTGACGCTCCATAATTTGAATTTGAGAAAGAAATCAGGACGAGTACAGGTGGGGCAAAAGTAGCTTTACAGCTGCAGGTATGCAAAACAGCGTTTATTCTTATGTTATTATTTATTCATTATTGTATTACTTTCCACATGAACAACTATATACCTACTTTTGCCCCCCCCCCATATTGTATCATTTGAACATTAGCACCGGCTCGTGGTAGGTGACATTCTGTCTGTACTATTTCTCAAGGGAAAAGTAGGTATTGTGTGAGTGAGAACTGAATTTGTCTATGGAGATACTTAAATATCCTTTTCTAAATATAACTCTTCCTAAACCCACCCAGAGACTGGGATGTGCTCACCTATAAAATGTGATAAAAAAGCAGTTTTAAGAGACTCTCATTCACATGTTATATTGTCAGTCAATTGGCTAGGTACGATTATTATCAGTGTGTTTGTATAAATAAATCTGTCTCGTGAGGTAATGGAATTAAGGCGATAACCCTTTTATTGTTTCCTTCACACGATGATTTATTTCCTGCACACACAGGAGAATCAAGACAGAATATATTCTCAGTTTAAATCTTACACCCGAGACTTCCTGATGATGTTGATGTTTCGGAAGCCAGAGCTCCTGTCTGAGCCACCAACCAATAGTGAGTAAGCTGAGACAGTCTTGACAGAGTGAGAATAGAAGGAAGATAGAAGTTGTAAGGGTTCCAGAATCCACAGAAAGTCACTGGTGCTTTGACAGAACCATTCCCTTGACGTCAAGGGGTTAACAACGACCCTGAAGAGGCCAGGAATGACCCACTGGTGGGTTCAGACAACACAAACATATTCTCTCAGGGTTCTGGGGGTCTCAAGTGTGAGATCGAAGTGTCACGGGCCAGGTCCACTCCGTGGGCTCTCGAGGAGGATCCGTCCTCGCTTCTTCTTGCTTCTGGTGGCTCGAGATGCCCCTCACCAGCTGTGACACGGGTGGTCTCTGTGCCCGTCTTCACCCGGCCCCTCCCCTGCTTCTCCATGTCCTGGAATCCCAGATGTTTCAGAGGCGTGTTCATTTTCCTTTGTCTCAGGTTATTTTCTAATTTCTTTTGTGATTCCTTCTTCGAACATTGGTTGTTGAAGAGGGTGTGTTTAATTTTCCCATGCTTGTGAATTTTTCTTGTTTCCTTCGGTTATTCAGGCCTCATCTTGTTCTACTGGGGTCAGAAAAGACCCTCTGTATGCTTTCAGTCTTTTCATGTTTATGGAAGTTCGCTCTGTGGCCTCATAAATAGTCTCTCCTGGAGAATGTTCTCTGCGTGTGGGGAGAGAATGTGTGTTCTGCCATGTTGGGCGGAGAGGTCGGCATACGTGTTAGGTCTCGGCGGTATATTGTGGGGGTCGAGTCCTCTCTTTCCTGATTCCCCTTCTGGTCTAGTTGCTCTACCCATTTGCAAAGTCGGGGAGTGAAATCTATAACCTATATTTTTAAACTGCCTATTTCTTCTTTTAATTCTGATAGTTTTTGCTTTATATAATGTAACTGTCTGTTGCTAGGCATGGGAATGTTTATAACTGTTACGTAATCCTTGTGTACCGACTACTTCATAAACGTATGACGTTCTTCCTTGTCTCTTGTAACTGTATTTCGTCTCAAGTCCATTATGAGCAGTTCCTCTTTCTCTCCCTGCATTCGTTCGGGCAGAGATGAGCACCGTGAACCAACCCTTCAGGGTGTCCTTCCTGCGGGTGGAAGCAGACCCACACAGCATCTGCAGATGTCTGCTCTGCTCCCCCAGGTTCAAGGGCAGGACTGGGGAGGTGGGTCACCGCTGTGCTGGGGAGGGGTTGGGTCAAAGGCCAGTGAAACTACCACAGTTTTTCCTGCCATTTTGAAGGTTTTGTTGTTGTTGTTGTTTTACCATTGGGCTTTGTTTGCTGTAAACCCTTGACTATTTCCAGAGCTCCAAGAAGGTGGAGCCTGTGGGTTTTCTCGGTGTCTCTGTAGCAGAAAGAACAGGAGCTGCCCTTGACAGCTGGTTTGCTGATGTCCCTCCAAGAATCTTTTCTGAGGGAAATCTTTTAAAGAATATGCACAGAGCTAAAAATAAGAAAAGATACCTACGGTTCACAAGGAACCCCATGGAAAACTACATTATCTCACTGTATTGTTGGAAATTATTCTGTAAATCACCCTCCCAGAAGGAGATTGAAAAAAAAAATTAAGGCACTCAAAATTTCAAGAATAAGATGTGAATAAAAAAAAAAAGACAAAATTTTGGGGCAAAGTTCTTACGGAAAAAGATTGCACAACATATTGTTGGTTTTATCCATTGTAAAGATCCAATGTCAATGCTTTCATGGTCTCGAGATGCGAGACTTTAGAGAGGTGTGGAAATAAGTCATTAAATCCTCCATACCAGTGGATTCACCCTCTCCTTCACTGGTGATGATGGCGTCAGGGCAGAACTCCCTTTTTTCCAATTGGCTTCAGTTAATTTAAGTAAATGCAGGACTTGGTAAGAGACTCGGTGGCTTCCATCTGTCACCTGTGAGTGTGTTATGAGCTGAGTACTCTTTAGTGAGACTCCTGTCGGGTTTTCATAAGTGGAGGGAGGTGAGTGGAAGTGAGTAGGCATCGGTGCTTAATCCAAAAGACAGCTCAGCATTGACAGGAGAGTGACGACAGCCTCTGACACTCACGGCCACCAGGTCACGCACCAGAGTGTTTCAGTAAGGATGCACCGACACGCAGGAAGTCTTGATGATGCAGTTCATTGTGCTGCCACCTCCCTGTGCTGATCTTCCAGAAATAAACTAAGAAGAAGAGGAACCTGAGATAACGATGTGATGCTGGTGTGTGTGTGGAGGATCAGCCGGGTGTGTGCGTGTGTACAGATGGACGTGCGGGTGGGTGTGCGCGTCAGAAATGGGAAAGAACTCAATAACAGAGGACAGCTAAGATTGTAGCGCACCTGCACAACCACATGCCGTCTGGTGAGCACAAAGGAGCAGATCGTGTTTCACACTCAGGAACAAAGCAGCCTTTTGGAGGCGGAAAGTACACGGTGGCTGTTCCATGGGGGTCAGAGTTTGGGGCTGCGTGTCGGGCGTCCCTCCCAAAATCAAGCAGCAGCGACTGGGCAGAGGCCTTGTCTCCCTGCCCTTGGTCACAGGTCGCCTTCCCAGAACTTGGCTGTTTTTTTTAAATCACAAAACATTCAATCTTGGAAGATACTCTTCGACAGGCACAGAACGCAGATTGTTAGGGTTGGCGATATGGGGAGGACAGTTTACGTTCGGAGGTTGAGAGCTGGGTAGAGAAGAAAATAAAATTTACCTCCAAGGAGTAACTATGATAGCTCCCACAGAACAAGTGGACGGGAAGGGATGGTGATGAGTTAATTCCGTGGTCCGAAATAGCATGAGCTTGGAGCAGCAGGCGGCTGCTCTCCAAGAGCAGAAATCTCGCATCTCCTGTTTCCGAAGTGCTTTCTGAGTGGTAGGGATGGGGGCATGGTCAGCCCAGCCATGAGTCCAGTGGCCTGGACACGGGAGGACAAGCTCACTGCCACCGTCAAGCTCTGTGACCTGGCCTGCCTTTGCCCCCATCCTGGTGCTCAGCAGGTGCTGACTTGGCTAGCTTTCACTAGAACTGAGAGAGAGGTCCCACTATTTTCAGACAAACACAGCACAGAGATTTGTGTCAGGGCTGGGACGCTGACCCATGCTAGCTGCCCCAGAGCCCAGGTGCAGAACGGGACATAGGGCTGATGTGACTCCAGTCTGAGCCATTGTCAGCAGCGACGGCAGAAGAAGAACATGGGACAAATCGCTGGGGGAAAAGCCACATACCGAAGCTGAAGGTGAGGAGATCCCTGGAGGTTACTAAAGTACAATAATTACGGAGCATAATCACATAAATTCTTAATGTATGCACGCCCTCTTGGTGAGAAAAAGAAATCAAAATTGTTTGTGGATTTTATAACCCTGAGGATTAATATCATTGCACGCTGGCAAATGGGTTTACAAAACACAACGACAACAAAAAACAACTTCAAATAGCTGCTCTCCTTTCGTTTGCTTGCACTGAAGACAAAACCCCACCCGTGGGCCTAGACCCTCGGTCTGGGGTTGGGGACACACTGCCAGCCAGTCTCGCCACAGGGCCCACCGCTGCAGTCTCTAACTGCAAACAGCCACCAAGGCATGGGGGATGTAGAAGAGGGCATGTTTCATTTGCGAAATGATGATAAAGTGAAGGGAGTGTGGGTGTGTAAAATTCAGACGTGTGATCCTCCGTGGGGAACAGCTCTGAAAGCTGGAGTGGAAGCTTCTGGAACAGCATAGGAAGGCATGGGAAGGGGCTTCTGGGCGGCCTCCAGGGGCCCAGACCCGGGGCAGGCGACCCCTGCAGGTCCATCTCTCGCCATACGGGCACAGCTTCTGAGTCCAGTTCTCTGGATGCTGGTTCCCTGGATTCGGGTACTTGATACGGCAAGTGGTGATGGTGACCACTCCCACGATGGAGTGACATTACCTGGACAGCCGGCCTGATGAGATGGCGGGTCCCCAGTGTGCTCACACTGCCTGGGATACAGCAAATGCTGGCGTGAGTGGCCTCGAGGGTCCCAGGACGGGACGGAAGCACCTGTGTGTGACCTCCAAGAGCTGAGATCGATCTCTGACAGGCGGCTGCTGAGCACACAGGGACCCCCATCCTGCCACCCAAGGAATTGCCTTGTGCCGACTCCCCAGTTGGCCCTGGCAGAGCACCCTGATCCCCAAGCGGGATGCACTAACACCTTGATTCCTTCCTGTGAGTGCAAGTCGAGGGCAGACCACTGACCCCAGGGGCCTCTGATCTCATGACCCTGGGCAGTGGCAAGGTGCGTGTTAATTGGTTAAGCGGCAACAGGAAACCAATATAAGAAGTATGTGGAGAAAATGGACCAGATCAGAAAATAAGGCAAAACAAAACACAACTATCTTTTCTTTTTGTACTCTGACAAATTCTGACAGATTGTTCTAGTTACTTCAGTGGAAGGTAGCCAATGGTCGTGTTCACTTCTCAAAACTTGGAGCCATTACTCACGGCATCAGCTGTCCAGCACATACATCACCCTCAGAATGCCATTACAGGTTCATTAAATGCCCACACACCCTGCTGCTGCCTGGGGCAGCGGCACCAAAAGCCAAAGCGAGATTCAGAAACCGCAGTCTGTGCTGGAGGAAACGGAATTTCCCTCGAGCGGGGCTGACTGCTCAGGGGGCTGGTCCCTGACCCCTGCTCTTAGGGGGGAAGCGAGTGTCCGTGAGCAGAGAGAGAGCAGCCCCTGCTCTGGAGGGCGTCAGAGTGGCCCTGGAGCCCGAGTTCCCCGGAGCTGCAAGGGCAGGTGTTTGTAAATGCCCATCCAATGGGCACACCCACGTTGGGAGCCCAGGAGCTGCATGTTTAAATGCTCTCTAGATGGTTCCGTGGCACAACGCTGCTTAGAAGACGAGGGAGGCCAAGGGTGCAAGCTGCACTGTCATGCGCTTTCATGACTGAATACTTAAGTAACTGAAGATATTGTTTTCAGGGATGTCAGCAAGTATTTGTTAATGTGCCGGTGACCCTCAGAAGCAGCGCCCTGCCCCGCTGTCTCGGCCAGTAACTGCAGAGCCGGTGTGAGGCTGCACGCTGCACACGGTGTGCAGGGAAGGGTAACAGGGGCAGGAAGGGGGAGATGCTGGAGAGTGTGCTCATGTGGGTCCGCTGAGTTGGGCTCCAACCAGCGGACACGACCAGGCCGTGTCATCGCCCATCCACCGCGTATTCCACACCCCCTCCAAGGCCATGCGGCGCTGTGATCCAGGGCTGGTGCTCCGACAGAAGTGGACGGACTCCGAGCTCCCTCACTCCTGATGCTCGGTTTCCTTCTTCCACATCGGGTGAGACGGTGGAGTCTGCCTCGTGGACGGTGGTGTCTGTGAGGACTGGGTTTGGGCAGACACTTGGCTTGTTTCTGGCTACGTAGGAGGAGTAGGTTCAAGTGGACGGTGGTGTGGCAGTGACCAGTGTCCGGCTGCTGCTGCCCCCACGAGCGGCGGTGGGGCCCTGCCAGGAGACTGCGGCAGCGCATCTGCGCAACGGAACATTGCTCGGCATAAGAAAGAGTGGGATCCCACCTTTGCCACAGCATGGGTGGACCTGGAGAACACTGTGCTGACTGAAGTAAGCCAGTCAGGCAAAGACAAGTACCATGTGATTTCACTTTAATGTTGAATCTCAGGAACAAACTGAACTAAGAAACAAAATAGAGACAGACTCATAGATACAGACTGACAGCTGTCAGCTGGGAGGGGCTTGGGGGGCTGGGTGAAAAAGGTAAAAGGACTAAGCAGAAAAGAAAACCCCTCATAGATCCATTCAACAGCATGGTGACTACCAGAGGGAGAAGGAGTAGGGGAGGCAGAAGAGGGTATGGGGGGTACATGATGTTGGAAGGCAACTTGGGTTGGTAATACACAAAACAATATACAGATGATATATTGTGGAATTGTACACCTGAAACCTATATAATTTTATTAGTTGATGTCACCCCAATACATTTGATTAAAATGTAAATAAATAGCCCTGACTGGTGTGGCTCAGTGGATTGAGTGCGGGCTGCGAACCTAGGAGTTGCTGGTTTGATTCCCAGTCGGGGCACATGCCTGGGTTGCAGGCCAAGTCCCCAGTAGGGGGCACCTGAGAGGCAACCACACACTGATGTTTCTCTCCCTGCCTTTCTCCTTCCTTTCCCCTATCTCTAAAAATAAATAAATAAAACGTTTAAAAAATGTAAACAAGTAAACGAATAAATAAGTAAATGCAGAGACAGGCCCTGCTCTTCAGAGACCCTGACTGGGTCCTGGGGAGGAGCCCCAGATGCATTGTTAAACAGCTTCGGTGGCGTGCCATGCCCCCTGGAGGGACAGACATTCACTGAGAAGGGAAGACAGTGTTTCACTGTGTCTGGGGACGTGTAGGAGAGTGAAGCTTTCCCGAAGGGCGGTCTCCTGAGTGAGGGCTGAGGGTAGCTCGGGAGTCAGCCCAGCAGGGAGGAAAGGCGCAGGGACCAGGGGCTTGGGGTGAAGACGGAGAGAAGCTGAGTGCGCTTGTGCCCAGCGGACGCTCTCGGTCATCAGGGTCTGTTCACTGGAGTTTTGATGTGTTGTTTCAGCAAAACCATTGACCATTTGCGTGTAGAATTTCTTATTGTATCAATGGGTGTGCATGTACCATGCCCTCCTTATTTCTGGGAGATACTGTCTCCTGAACGGAACACGCGGACAGTCTCGCTCTACGCTTGGAAGGCCCTGTGGAGCAGTGGTGGGTGCCAACGCGGTCCGGGCCCTGACGACTCGGCAGGCAGCCTGAGCTAGACGAGGAAGCCCGGACCGGTGGCTCCTCCTGTGGGCGGTGGACAGACCTCAGGAGCTCTGCAGTGACTACGTGGATTACCTGAAAAGGACCATTCTTCTTCTGCAGAACTATCCCCAAATTCAGAGACTCGGATTTTACTCATTTTACTGTGCAATCGGTGTTATGTCAGAGTCACTTGGTGTCAGGAATGAGTCTTGCCCCGTTTTTTCTCCATGAGTCACAGGGTTTTTTTGTTTGTTTGGCCTCTGGGTGACCGCTCGGTCCACTGAGGATTACCCAAGGAAATGTTTGACTTTCTTAGGATTGTACTATGTAAGATTCAGGAGCCCATCGGCCAGTCCTTGATCATAGCTACTAATATATTCTCTCCAAGGAGATCATGAATCAGAAAGAGAAAAAAAGTAGCTTAGAATAAATATTTTCCTTTTTTAAATAAAAAAGATGGTGTTTGGAATGAGCTACTTCATGAGTCAGGAGCACTGGGAAGACAAAAAACGCGGTCCTGCTGTCACTGGTAGTTTCAGGTTTAAGTGGATCCCTTATGTCGGAGTGAAGTGTCACGTTGAATATAAATCATTTGCGTAGGTTCTGACAGGCAGGCACGGGTCACGGAACAGCTCGGCGTTTTGACTGGCGCATTCCTCTCTTACAGACTGCACTTCCCCAGAGTCCAGAGGACCGGGGACTAGCGCACAGGTCAGGTCCCCGAGGGCGTTGAGCGAGACACTAATCCATAGGCATGGGAGCTGCTCCTGAGACAGGGGTGAAGTGTCCACATCCTCGACTCTCACTGTGCACGAAGCGGCTCTGGACCGAACCCGGGTCCCCGCAGCGCCGTCCACAGAGGCAGGCTGCCGCTGCTGCTGGGAGCGCCTCTGCCCTCCATGAAATCAACTTCTATCTTCCCACTACAATGAGTGGGAAGCACTTCATTCTCTAAGGCTGACTGTGGAAGAATCCCTTCAGGCTCCTTCGAGAAAACCGTCTGGAATATAGAGTTGTAACCTGCCTCTCCCACCCTGAAACCGAGTACATCAAACAAAGACCTATGAGGCGAGTCGCATCCTAAAAATAAAATATAAAATGTCTTGACTAGAATGTCGTACAGTTTAGATCTTTTATCCTTGCAGAATTATATGCATATTTTGCTGCTGTTATATTAGAATTATTTTAAAATAAAATTATGTAATTTAAAGTGCAAATACAAAACTGAACGCAGTCACTTTTTAAATATGTACAGTACGATTACTTTCTGTGAAAGATTCACACGTGTTAATTTAAGTCCATTACTCCAGTGATTGATGATTTTGAAGTGAGTTGGTTTGATGGACACTTGACGAACTTGTGAAATTCCCTCTAAATTGAGCTCCATGCCCCGCTGATGGCATAGTGGACGCATTGTTATTAAAGAAAGCAAACACATTGAAAAGCTGTTACTGTATTTGACTAGCTGTAAATCACATTTTGAATAATCCTTGAGCAAGGAGTAATTTTCAAGCCAGTTTCTGTATTTGTTATAGAAAACTGTCCCAAATCGTAGAACTTAATTATAGCCTTTCAAAATGTCTGCCATTGTCCTTCCCTTGTTGGTGAACTTCATCCATTCACATTTCCCCTTTGAAAAGTGGTTACTTCAAGTCACCATAAGGAAATCACCTCCCTTTATTTTATTTCACTTATCTATTTATTGTGTGGTTTGGGCAGCAGACGTCACAGGCCTCGGGTTCGTAGGCACACCCTTCAGTTCCAGAGTCTCCACCATTTGATGCTACAGCAGTATTTCAGGGAGTCCTCTCTTCAAAGTCAGGAAGGGGGTTGACCCGTTTTAAGGAGAATGAGAAAGCAGCAAAGCCAGGAGCCACATGACTTGCTCTCGGACGAGGGGACGGCAGGTACCTGTCTGTGCGTTATAGTGGGGGACTGCTGGTCTCTGCCCAGCACCCCACGCCCCGCCCCACGTCTCTGAGAACTGCAGCCATGACTTCAGGACAGAGCACCGCGCCCACTCCGTCCGATGACCATGACCGCAGCACCACTGCATCCTGGGGGGTACCTGGCAAGCGTCCACAGATGTCTTTCTCTCGGGAGTAGGTTTCAGTCCACTTGGTGACGGGCTTTGGACGGAGCTCCACGGATTTCTGAAGCCACATCTGGTGGAGCGGCCACAATGCCTCCCTTTGTGAGGGCTGCTTGAGTGCATCTGTCTCTTTGATTCTCTGAGACACCCAGATGTCTTTCCAAGACGTCCTCATGTTCCATAAGGGTGACGTCCTCTTCCTTGAAAACCAAGGATTCGTAAGCGGAGTGTATTCAATGATCAAACCTGTGGTGGCTCTTTTGAGCTCACTGTCAGCAGCAGAGCGTGAGTCCCCCACCCCACCCCACCCAACGGAAGGGGGAGGCAAGTGGAAACTGTCTCCTTCCACATCAGCGTCGTTTCTAGAATCATGTCATCTTACGTTCCACTTCCCACATCTGTAGCATCGTGGTGCATTTGTATAACCATAGGAGACACCAGCCGGTGGTGGGCAGGAGAGCCACAGGCCATCTGGAGCCACGACCAGTGGCTCGCCCTCCAATCTTTCTCCCTCCCTGGACGGCGTCATGGAAAGGAGTGAACCGGTCGGATAAGAACACCGGGCATCTGTGTGGGGCCTGCGCCCCGCACGGCTTGTGTGCAGCCCGCAGTTCGCAGCGAACATTTTGAAACTTTTCCACTTTCAGTTTCACATGGTTAAAATTGCTGCCGCGTGTCTAAAACATCTCTTCCTGCGGCCGTCCCACTACCTTTTGCATTCCTCTCCTGATCCTTATCCTTAGCATTCCACCACCACCCCTTCGTTCGTGTTTCTTCTAACTTCTGTCAAGACATGAGGGGCTTTGTCAGAGCGGTGTGCGCACAGTGATGTGTTTAAAAAAAAAACTGTCCTGCATGTGAATTGCAAATGGTCTGGGTGAATGTAAACTTAAGTCATATCACCTCATGTCTGTCCGTCTGTTTTCAGCTTACAAGCAGACATGCACTGCTCACAGTTCTGGAGGCTCAGATCCGAGACTGGGGGGCCGCCGTGGTTGGGGGAGGGCCCTCTGCTAGCTTGCAGACCTCCTCTGCACACTCATCGAGGGCCGGCTGCTGTCTGGGTTCTCTTGGATGCCAGCACCAATCCTGCTTGTGACGGCTTCATGATCCAAAGGCCTCCCAAAGGCCACACCTATTGATTTCACCACTGTTGGGGGCTAGTTGGAATTTCGTCATATAAATTTTGGAGGGACACAAATGTTCAGACCATAGCAAGAGCACCTTGGAAAAAGACTGAGAAAGTGAGTTCTTCTAAGACTTTTATCACATTGTGGAGGATTGTTCAACACCCTGGAATATGATGTTCATAAATCTTTTTTCACCCACTTGCAACACCCCACCCCTTTGTCAGCTGTCAGCTTTCTCTGCATATCTATGGGTCTGTTTCTGTTTTCTTCATTCATTTATTTTTTTTTCAGATTCCATGGAAATGAAACCATATGGTATTTGTCTTTGCCTGACTTATTTCACTTAGCATAATACCTCTTGGTCCATTTATGTTGTTAGAAATGGAAAGCTTTAGTTCTGTTTTCCTGCTGAGTAATAATCTCCTCTTCATTCTCCTTTAATGTGTTGATGGGCAGCTGGGTTGCTTCCATGTCATGGCTAATGCAAATAATGCTACGGTGAACGTAGGGATACACATATCTTTCCAAATTAGTGTTTCTCTTTTCTTTGAATAAACACCCAGAAGTGGAATATATCATATGACAGCTTTATTTTTAACTTTTTTGAGGACCCCCCACACTGCTTCCCACAGTGGCTGCACAGGTTCCTGTCCCAGCAACAGTGCACGAGGGTCCCCTCTCTCCACCTCGCCAGCACCTGTTGTCTCCAGGTTGTTGGACAACTGGGCTTATTCTCTTGTTTATTGTGTGAGAGCAGAGTGTGGAGGACAAGCCAGGCCTCCAAACACAATGGAGGAGTGAGCTGCTTCCAGGGGGAATGTGAGCAAGCCTGCACTGCACATTAAACCCCAGCCAGAGACCAGGTTCAAGGTCAGCAGTAGTTTTCTGAAGTATAGCAGATAGTATTAGACAGAACTACGTAGTTTGTTTGTTTTTTTTTAATTAAGCTTTAAGGAGCAAATGAAAGTGTCTGCTTCTTATGGGTGAAATCACGGGCACGGAGGCACACGTCAGGGGCATTTGGGGGAAGACAGGTGAAGCTGTGCCATCCACACCCAGGACCGACTTCCTGATGGGCGTCAACAAAGGGCCAGTCACCAAAACGTCGAGGAAAGGTCAATGCCAGGGACAGTACGTGGAAGAGAGCAGCCCCTTTCTGCATTTCACCTTCTTCAAAGGGTCAGGACGAGTGTATAAGGGGGAAACACAAGCCTCACCAGCGGGAAATGTTTCCTTTTAAAACTGGCATTCAGCTTGGGAATGAGGCAGCACACGGAGCCGCATTGATTGACTCGCTCGTAATCAAAGAGTCTGCAAAGCAGGCTGCAGTTGCCAGGATGCTCTCGGGCGTGTTTACTGTCTGCTAAGAAAGGAGACGTAAACATGGCAATTAAAGGGTTATTTTTTCTGTCCTTCACAGTCAAGGATGTTACTACTCAAGATCAACCCGACTGGCATGTGATCTGAAACTTTTCATTTTCTACTGCAATTAAGGAGGCATTGCTGTGGGTAGCTGATCAGTACAAATAATTAATGCACCAGGCCCATGGTCCCACAGCCAGTGCCGCTGCTGTGGTCCATGGGCGGGGGTTCACCTTCCGTCCCCTTCGAGCCCCTCGATGCAGCTTCATCGTCTGGACAAAGCCAGACCTTCAGAGTTCTGAACCCTGGAGATTAAAGGTCTGTGTCTGGACACTAGACTGGTAGCTTCAGAATTATTTGTATCCCGAGATCAATGTATTTCTTTCGTAATACTTATGGTTAGTCTTTATCTTTAGACTTTAGGGGGACAGTGAGTGATGTGAATAATGAACTGCATATAGTGTAACAGAAATTGTTCCCTACCGTGTGCTCAAAATATATAAAACAGAAACATGACACATAGGTGTGAATACATGGATGTTTAGAGTTATCAACCAACACGATGCTATTAGAACATGGGGTGAGTATTTCTACATCTAAATAATTAGAGGAGAAGATTTGCTCTTATTTCTGGTTTGCATTCTGCCATTCTGAAGCCCAGTTCTCGGGTGTTACTGACAGTAAAACCATAAATAAAAAAACACAGAACAAAGAAGACCCCAGAGTTTCTGTTTTTCTAGCTGGTTTCATTGTATCGGTTGCTGTTTCTGATCTGGGTGGCGAGGGGATTCCGTCAGTAACTCTCTCCTTCCATCAGACCCTCCTATTGTTTCTTCACACCTTGCTGAAGGGTAATTAGCACTAAAAGAGCCATAATTAAGTACACATTTTGGTAAGTCCATACAAAACTCTAGCGATATATAATATCACTTGAATTAATGAAAACGTTGTTTCTTCTTTTCCAACTTCCGCACAGATCTGTCTTGACTTTTTTATGGGCTGTTATTAACAACTCCAGAACGAAGTTGTCACACTGAGAAGAAAATCGGCTGTCATTTCCCCTCCTGATCATTTGGGACACTCCTAAAATTTCTTAAATTATAAACCATTTGATAAAGCTTTCTAGTAGATACGCTTTTTTTTAGGTTAAAGGAAGTATGCATAATTGTAGGATGAATAGGGCGAATTAGAGGTAATGTTTCTTCCATAGTCAATTAAAACGGTGATGTGGATATCAATGTGATGAATTACGATGACACGCCCTCTGATGCTGGGCCGTCCTTGAAGTCTTGCTGTAAAATCAACCCTGCCATGATTGTGTGTGTGTGCGTGTCTCTCTGCGTGTTTATGTGTGTGTGTGTATGTGTATATGTTTGTTATGGGTTAAACTGTGTCTTGAGAAGACACCATTGTTGGTGTCTAGCCTCCAATATCTCAGAATGTAACTCACTGGGAAATCAGTCAATGCCCAGGTGATTAGTCCATCTGTCGTGAGGTCACACCTGAGCAGGAAGCATCCTTGATCAAACATGACTGGTGTTCCTGCACAGGAAGAGGTTGGACCCAGAGACATGATAAAGAGAGCCGTGCGGAGACAGAGCAGAGACTGAGGGGCCCCACCGACAAGTCGAGGAGCATGGGGATCGCGGAGAACGCTGGAAGCTTGGAGACCGTCATGGAGCAGAGCTCTCCCTCGATCCTCGGAGAGCGTGGCCTGGCCGACACCAGGGTTTTGGACTTCAGACTCCCGAACGAATAGGGAATGCATTTGTGGTGTTTCCAGCCATCCCTTCATTACGGCAGCCTTCTGAAACCAGTACACTGTGTGTGCGCGTGTGCGAGGGAGTGTGACTGAGTGTTTCGGGAGGGTGTCCAACTCTGTCACCTGCAGAGAATGGGGCGGAAAGATACTTACTTTAATCTGAAATGTTTATCTGCGGGAAAACTTTCTGAAGTAGCTCGTTATTTATGAAGCTCGAGGAGCATCCCGAATGATCAGAGAGGGGGATGACAGCCGTGCCCCTTCAGCGTGACACACACCGACAATCGTGCACGGTTTTGAGCTTTAATAACTTCAAAGTATGACTGATACACATTAAAAAAAAACTGTACTTGGAAGTTTTGTAAATTTTGAAAAACAATTGTCTATTTTTTCGAGTTTCTTTAATCAGAGAGGATGAAAATTTTAAAATTAGTGATTTATTACTCACAGGAAAATATGTTTCCATTTGGGCTCCACTGAAATATGGAAAGTGGAGTAAAACCTGGCTCTGGCCCTTATGGCTGCATTTATAACCCACACGGCAAGCTTTATGACCGACAGAATCCCGACTTTTTTAAAAAACTGAGAGCAGTGAGCATCCCCGCTGACCTGGATCTAAGGAAAGTCGGACAGCTCTGAAGCTCACTTGCTGACCCGGACGGACAGCAGACCCCTTCCAATGCCGTGAGGGCAATCACACCCCACGTTTTAGGATGTGGTGCAAGGCCGAGTGTCAGTGCAAGTGAGCCCCCACAGTCCTGGGAGCTGCAAAGACGGGTGGGGTTCACCCACCACAGCCCTTGGCTGTGGGAAGGCAGGTGGTCGGCGGGCAAGCCAGGGACCCATGGGGGCCCAGGCCAGGGGAGGACGTGAGCTCTGTGGGTGACACCCCCAGCTCTGTCTGTCCTTCCTCACTGTCTTGTCGATGGAACAGCAGCTGTAAGCTCCGCGGGAAAGCAACCAACTCTGTCACCTTCGGGGCAGAGGCGAAAATTCAATAGCACTGGGGAAAGAAATGAAAAAGAGCATCTGTCTTTAGGGAGGGGCATAAAACCCTGCGGTGAGGTCGTTAACTGTCCTCCGGATAGGGGAGGAGAGAGATGGCCATCAGGGGGCTTACCTGGATGGTGTGAGGCGGGGGGAGGGGGTGGGCAGCAGGGAGCACCCACAGGAGCCCTCTGGGCTCTCCAGCCACGTGCTGAAGGACTGACACTCAAGCTGAGTGGGGAGCAGAAACATTGGGGCAGCACCTTAATACAAGTGAGACTCTGGACACCCAGCCACAGCCACAGCAACACGGGAACGCACCTGCCCCCACCCAGACTCTGCGACACCCCAAACACGCCAGAGGGGATGCAGCCCGGTTTCCAGACATGGCACGGGCTGCGGTCTGCCCGGCCCTTCACGAAACACCAGGCTTTCAGCCCACACTCTTGTGCGACATGAAGTCAACACTCACCAGAGGTGACCTGGTCAGTAGAGGCAGGTTGGAACATGACCCCGGTGTCTGAATGACCTCACAATTCAAAATAGCAATCATTAAATTCAGGGGTCTGGGAAAAGGTCAGAAACATGCCTGAATGGGCAGAGAACTCCAGTGGAGAGATGGAAATTGAAAGAATGTCCTGGAAATGCTGGAAAAGAAAGATCTGGTGGCAGAACAGAAGGCCTCTGCAGTATGGGCGCCGAGCCATGGGAAGAATCGGTAATTGGGGGACAGGTGAATGGACGCGGAGTCTCCACATGGGAGCCCCCAGAGAAGGCCCTGGAAGTACGGCATTAAAACGGCACCCGTCTCGCCCTCAACATGTGACTGAGAAATAGAAAGAATGACGTTTTGAATGACGGCCGTTTTAACTTCGCGAGCTCTGCGCTTCCGGAATAGTGACAGGCTGACGGTGCACTGAAGCCTCCGGGGAGGGGCACCCAGCCGCGTGGGCGAGCATGTGCTGCGCCCCCAGCGCTGAGCTCCGTTTGCGGAGAGTCCCGTTCAGATTTTCGCATCCTTGCCTTCCATTTCGTTGGTTGACACATTCGGTTGTGGTTTTGGCAGGCGCTATCCTGTGTCTATTTATTCACTCTTCTTTTTAAAGTGCGCTTTAATTTCTGTAAGAGCAATATTAGTGCTCCCCAGAGAAAAGGACCGATAGAATGTATGTGTGCGTATCTGTGGAGACATGTGGGTAAATGATGGGTAGTTGGGTGGGTAGGTCGGTAGGTGGGCAGAAAAAGAGAAGTGTATTCGGAGGAAGTAACTCCTGGAGACCGAGGAGCCCCGCCTGAGATGGGTGGTGAGCCGCGGGGAGAGTCAGGACAGCTGGCGTGTCGTTTTGGGGGGAGGCCCGGCGAGCTCGAGGCCCGGGAAGAGCCAGCGGTTGCATTCAAGTCCAAAGGCAGGAAAAGATGTCAGTCCCAGATCAAAGCATCCAGACAAGAGGAGCTCCTTTTCACTCACCGTCTTTGTTCCATTCAGACCTTAATGGGTTAGGTGACGCTCACCGATTTGGGGCAGGGACCAGCTTTACTCTGTCTTCACATTCAGACGTTACCCTCCCCGCAAACCTCACGCACACACAGCCCTAGAATAAGGTTGGCCCAGCTGTCTGGATAATTCACGGCCTCCTCAAGTAGACACATCACGTAACCATCACAAATACTATTGGTTCTTCAGTGCGTGGGTAAAACGTACCTTTGAAGAAATTATTTTATCTTGGCATGCCCTTTTTCGGGTGGATACCAAAGTCTCTAATGATGTTCTGGCTTTCCATAGATATTTAAGTCACTTTTTGTAATCTATACTTTTCTATGCAAATGTCTACCTTGTCAAAATTTTCAAGTCATTAGCTTATATTTTATCCTAGAATTAGTATCATGGCAATTATCATCACTATTATTGTGACTATTATTTTTCTTCTCGTCCCAACCAGTAACAGGACATCATGAATTAGGAATTAGGAATTTGTTCTTGTTTTTTGCGCTTCCACAAGATGTCCCCGTGTGAATAATTACCTGAGCCACGGTTCATACCAGGTCCCATTTGACCCCTTGCGAATGCCACTCAGATCCAGTGACGCAGTGAGACACATGCTGTGCCGAATCCTCCCCGTAAGGAGTGCGTCTTTCCAGCTCTGTCGGTCCAGGTGTGCCGTAGCTTCTTGGCGTCTTGCTTTCCAGGGTGGCCGACCCTTCACACAGCCCCTGACTTCTGGGGCCGGCTTTAGGGTCTGTTCCGACCTTACACCAGACACCCTCTGGTCCAACAGCTCCGAGAGCTGGCGGTGTCCACACCTGCCACTCCTGTTTCTGGAGCCGGAGCCCCTGTGTCGTCCCAGTGACCCTGGCCACTGTTTTTGTGTGTAGGGCGGTTGTGTGGGTGCGTTCTGTCTGTCACAGTCCTCCTGGTGTGCTGTAACAAAATCCTGAGCCTGTGTGGCTGGGAAACAATAGTGCTGCAGGCTGGGAAGCCCAAGGTCGGGGTGATGGCGTGGTAGAAGGTGGGCCCGCTCCCAGAGGCAGACTTTTCACTGTGTCCTCACAAGGATGGGCTAGCGAGCTTTCTGGAGGCTTTTTATCCAGGTGCAAATCCTGTTTAGGGGGCCTGCGCCCGATGGTCCAGGCACCTCCCGCAGGTACTGCTCCCTAACACCATCACCTGGGGTGTTATGAACTCAATGTGTGAACTTTCAGGAAGGAACACACATTCAGGCCACAGCATGGTCCATGAAATATGTGCAATGCTTTAAGGATGATAAAGTAATTTTATTTACATGAAGCTTACGGTGTACTAGAATTTAAACCCCAACATGGAGATATTCATTGTTTTATTCACTAATTTGTTCCCAGTGCCTAGAAAAATGTTGAGAATATGGTAAGCACTCTTTTGCGCTAGTTAGATGAAGGCTTCCTCTTATTTTTTATTTTTATCCTGGGTCCAAGGAGTAGGCCACTGTGTAAGATGAGTTATGAAAGCAGAGAAAGCTGTTGAGGACCAGTTAGTAGACCAACTGGTCTTTGAGCCGGAGCATTTTGCTAGCCAAGGGGCAGGACCACCTGTGGTTGCATCAGATTCTGTCCTGCGGCCAACAGGCCACCCTTGCCTTCCCTCCCGTGCGCACAACGCAGAACCCGCAGAGTGTGACCGACACTGCACTGAGTGTGTCCACATGCTTCCCTCCTTCGATCCCAGTGGCCCCCTCCGGGAGACGTGCCTTATTATTCCAGTTTCAAAAAAGCATCAATTTCCTCACACCAGTTCACGTCAGAGCTGAGCTTCAGAAAACCAGACAGACATTGCTGAGGTTCTCGGAATTTATATCAGACTGGCTTGCGTTAATAGCTCTCTTTTCTCTGATTTATCTTCCTCTCACACTGGATGACAGTCATCTCAATTTATCGGAGTTTTGGGAGCCCATGGCCATTATTTGTGAATGCCCCGAGGATTGTTGGCTTGTGTGATATTTAATACAGGCTTGTCTTGGACCACACGGGGAGCAGGCTAGCATCTATGACACTGCGCCCAAGCCAGGTGAGAATACGCATTCGGCACCAATAGGGAGCTTTCTGCAAAGGAGAAGGTGGCTTTTCATCACTGTCTGAGGAAGCATAGAAGTACAGCCTGCTTACAATGATAGCCAATCTCAACGTCGTCAAATTCTCGGGGAGGCTGGGTCAAGGTCCCACCCCACCACTTGTACATGAAACAGAGGAAAACCGAAGAGGGGGATTATTTTTTTGGCATCGTATAAAAGAACTAGAAAACTGGAGCTCAAGATCAATCTTTTAAAGGGTTCCCAACTTGACACTTAATAAGATGCATTTTTAGAGACACTTACTGTTCCAAGGTCAGTTTCTGAAGGGAGGGCCTCTGGATTTTAGCCCAAATGCACTACGTGCCCCGAGACACACCGTCGCCTCAGAGGCATCGGAACCGGGGTCAACAGGGACTTACCGCGACCGAGTCATAGCAACACGTCGGGTGGCAGAACCCCATCACGTCACGTTTGCTTCGCTGAATGTTTAGTTAGGTGAACATTCTGGATGATACCGTTGACCTTTATCTCGTTCCTTAAGATACGCTACCTGGTTTTTAAGTCCTCTCCAATCCTCAGTCGTCACCACCTGGAAAACCCATCATTTAAAAATGTTCAAATGGAAATCTCAGGGGATAACGTTTCTTTTCAAGTCACATTAGAGTAGAATATCCCCAGTAGAATGAATATTCTTGTGAATAAGTAATCTGGAGAAAAGCAGTGAATAGGGTTTTTAATTCTCTGAGTTTCAAGGTATCATGCCAGAAATCTCATAATTTTAAAACTGAGAACAAAGCAATGTTTTTAAAGCGAATGGATATGAACACGTATGCATGTGGTGAGAATGGGTGAAGGTTGTGCAGAAATAGACACTGTTCTACGATATCTGATGTTCATTGTAACGAGTCTCTCTCACAGCCACGCAGAGGGACAATGCAAAGTGGAAATCCCACTGGCTTTTAAGCTATGAGGTCACTTGGAATGTTACTTTTATTACTAGAATGAATGGTTACTTTACTTTAAAAAAAATAAGATTTCAAGCAATGTTACTTTTCACTTTAGAATGAAAACAATGGACATTTAGCACAGGAAGAAAAAAGATAAGGCCTATGGCATTGTAGCAAAATATTTGGCTGTGAGAGGAAACATGAATGTGTGTACACACACACGCGTGGTCTTCCACTGTCGAGCATAAAGGTTCTTTCTAGTTTTGTTTCGTGCTTTTGGAGGATCTTTATAATCTTTGGCACATCAATATTTCTTCAGGACAAATTTGGACAAAGTACATGCGGTAGTTAATGAGCGGTGAAAAACGAGAATGTGGAGTCAGTTCTGACTCTATCACCTAACACTCATTTGAACTTGTGCAAATTACTCGACATCACCAAGCCCCAGTTCCTATGCAGCGTGGAGAAGATAGTATCACTGCCCTCTGGGTGGAGAGAGGGGACAGCTGTTGCATTCAGAAAGCCATCCGCTCGGTCTTAAAACACACGCTGCACCCCATCAGTGCTGTCGTCCTGGGGGTGGGTGATCTGAGCTGGGTGCTACATTCCAGTTGAGTATTTCTAAGGTTTCTGAATACATTTCAGCAAATTACTACCCAAAAATCACTGTAAGAGAAACGCCGTAGACCACAGCTCAACCTTATCAGAACTACTATTTAAATAAACTTTCAAGTTTTAAGGCACGTATCCTTTCCTTTGGTTACTGGTTGCTCCTCTGAGGCCCACAGCTAGTTTTTCTGTTCTATCGCACGCCCCCCATCCCACGGCAGCCTTGACCCTGTGTCCCCGTGTCACCCCCTTTGGGTTTACACTTGGAAGCACCTTTAACAAACCTCCTGTCTTCCTTATTGTCCCTTAAATGCTTATCTTTCCTGCTTGTGACATCCCTTCCTTGGTGTCATTTCTTCCTCTGTGCACCTCCCGAGCCCCCTGTGACTCGGCAGAAACCATCCCAGCAGGTGTGTGCACACAGTCTCTCCTGCACCCGCACGGGAGGCTCTGCCCCCTCCCAGCCTGCGGTTCCTCCCCTGGCCCCCGAGCAGGCCACTGTGAGTATGGACACTACAGGGGACAACGAAAGAAGCCAGAGGGGCTGGCGAGATTCGTATCAGAATCACCTGCAGACTCACCTGCATACCCCAACACTGAATGTATGGTGAGAGGAGACGGGCCAGGTCCTGGAGCAGGTGCGCTCTTTTCCTTGGGGCCAGCCCTTGCCTGACGGCCTGTCTTCATGTTTCCGTCATTTCATTGGCTTGAGTGTTGACCTGGTGGCCTTCCCACCCTGCTCACCACAACCCCGGCCTCTGAACCTCTGACATGGGGCCACAACCCCTTCCGTCAGCATTGTCCAGGTCTCGGCACAGAACCACCCCAGCTGACGGCCATTTGCTCAGCCAACACCGTGGTCAGATTTGACCATTCTCACACACGCCTCGCCGTCTTTGTCCCCATTCTGGTGTTTGTCTCCTTTTGAGTCAGGTCTGCCCTGTGGCTCTGGCTTGGCGGACTCCCTTCAGGAGCCGACGTGGTCCTGATCCTGCGAAGAGGGACCATGTGTGTGCATGTTGCTTGCCAGGCTGCCCCGCAGTGGCCTACCTGGGTTGAAGTGAAGACATAACACTGGGTGTCTAAATTCCACTGAAGTCCCTGGGTGGGGGGCTTCAGAACAAGCGCCCCAGGGTGTGCTTCTGGGGTAGCTGGTTGTTGTGAGCTAAAGACAAGTTGAACTTCAGGCCCAAGTGGAACTCCTGCCTCTGCCTGATGACCTGAAAGAACTTGAATGAGGGGCCTTGGCCACCTGTCTATGGGGCAGGACATTTCTGTTTGCCAAGTTCCTGCCCTTCTCCTCATCCTGCAAGGACCCTTGGTGGCGCCCAAGGCACCTAAACTCCTCCCCAGCTCGGCATGCCTTACAGACCCACGCTCCCTTTCTGTCTTTGAAGCTCTCTCGTATGTGAGGTCGCTGGCTCTCCATGTATGTGGCATTCCCATAAACACGCATGCATTAGCCTTGGTGGTTTGCTTGTGCTAACCTGTCTCATGTCCGTTTGATACCTAGACCAGCATCTGTGCCCCTGGATGAGCCCAGGACGAGGGAGCAAGTAGGCGAGGCCCACACTGCCCTGGAGTCCTGTTGGTGGCAGCCTGAGTGGGATGTCATGGAAGACCCAGGGAAGGGGCTTAGTCCTGCCCTCTTTGGGTCACATTAATCAGAGTGGCGGACACAGGGGCTTGCTCCCAGGAAACTCTGCCAACCAAGGCAGTGTAGAAACCAGTGGGTTTATTATCGAAAGACAGTTCCCTGTGGGCCTCTCAGGTTTCTGCTTATTTTGCAATAAAGCAGAGGTCTTGACTGCCTTTGTTTCATAATCTCTTTGCTCCCCAATGTCAAGGATGTTTCCATAGTGATCAGTCTGGGAAGGCAGAGATGGCGTCTCTGTCCAGAGCAAAAGGCAAGTTTATTTACTGGCCATTATAAAAGAGTTATGTTCCCGAAGAAAGATTCCTCTCCTGTGACGCAGCCCGCTGTACCCAGAGGTGCCATCTGGCCCCGGCACGTGGTTTGGAAGGAATTAGGGCTCCTGGAAGCTGCTGTACAAAAATAAAATGCCGATAGCCTTGCTTGCTCCTGGTTCTGTGAGTGGTGACACCCTTCATTTCTGGCCCAGGGCCCTCGTGTCTCAGCCAGCCTTCCTGAGATGGGCGGGGAGAGTGTAAGCTTGGGAGTTGCATAAATTCGCTGTCCGTTCACAATTCTCGACATACGTTTGATTTGTTTTCTGTGGTTTGTTCCTATCCACTCATTTCAACTATTTGCACTCATTAGCCAGCTAGGAGTAGGACCAAGTAATGAACTGGGGTGTGCGGGGCAACACAAAGCAGGAAAGAGGAAACTCCTTTTTGGTAGGAGACTGCTGGGCTTCACCTGCATTTATTAATACACGTCCCAATCAAATGTTGGCACTCAGCAATGTTCTGGAAGTCACAGGCACATTTACACTCTGTCCCCATGGAGCTAGGCACGCCGATGTCACTGCCCTGGCGCTAAGTTGAGGACAGAAACAGACGCAGTGCTGGACAGGTCCACCCAGCCAAGGAGGCTCGCTGCTGCAGTCTGCTTATGGGGCAGAGGGGTTTGCGTTAAAGAGACAAACCCAGCACCCCGTGGGCCCCCTTCCTGCCCTCCTGGCCTCCCTGGCCTCTGTTTCTCACTCCAGGCAGTTGGACTCCAATAAAGCAAAATGGCACTGTCCCCATGGTCTGCCCCTCCTGCCCTTGAATGTCCCACTGACAGTGAGACCCCGAGATGTTGGGAGTGTGGGGGGTAAAAAACTTTCCTCTGCCCTCAGGGGCCTTCTGGCTGCTCTAATAGTCAAATCTATACGAGACGGATTAGCAAGAGAAAAGAACCAAGTTTAGCGCGTGCCTGTGAATGGGGACCCAGCATGCAGGGGGTGTCAGGGACCCCCCAATGCAGGAGAGGATTGAAGACAGAGAGGGACATGGGTGGAGAAGATGTCCTGAGCTGGGGGTGAGGGGAGGGGCCTGGGGGGCTTCAGCAGGTTGCTGCGGGGTGCTTCGTACATAGAAGTTTGCCCTGCCCTATAGACGGGTCAGAAAGGTCGCCTCTGATAACCACGTGGGCAAGGCCCCTGATTCGAGTTCTTCTAGAGCGTTCCATGAGGGCCAAATTTCCTCCAGAGCCTGTGGCTAAACATGCCCTTAGTTCAAACCAACCTGCACTCCACAGAGGCCCATCTTGGAGTTACCCACTCTGAACCCCCACAGGGGGCTAAACAGACTTGTCGGAGAGCTCTGGGCCCCCATTCGGGCCCAGTGGCTCTGCCCCCTGTGGTTCTGCGGAGCTGGTGCCTACAGGGAACAGTTGGAGCGGCCCATTTCCAGCTCTGCTCAACCATCTGTGGACCAGGCTTCAGTGTCAAGAGAAATTTCCATGAACCCAGGACCCAGGAGAGCACGTGGATTTGCTTTGGGCAGCCGAGTGGGGGTCGTTTCCTGAAGGGGCAGCCGAGGTGCTGTAGGGGCCAGTCTGGCTGCATCTGGCACTGATAAATGAAGCCAGACTCTGGTTAATGTGGTGAAGATGGACTGGGTCAGCAGTGACTAACTCTAGGAGACAGAGTCCAGAGTCCGGAGTGAGCCGACCTCAGCTTTGCTCTCGGGGAGGGGACTGGCAGAGCGAGAAGCGGGGTGGTGGGCGCAGAGCAGAGCCGGGAAAGGGAACATTTGCCAAAGGGAGGGGGGTTGTTTGTCCGGGTCTATCACCTGGATTCGTGGAAATTGGCCTCCCCTGCCATGGGGACAGGGAGTGAGACCCTGTCCTTGGCTGTTGGCATCTCGAAGAGCTCTGGGTACCTGAAAAGACAGCTCTGGGGAGGGGTGGATGGTGTGCTGCTCTGAGGGGAATTAGAGATACAGGATTTGTGATTTGCAGCTTTTTAAAGTAACTGCTTCAGAGGAGCTCAGGGACCTATGGCCCATCATCTACTTTTGGCCAAGATAGGCAGTAACTTTTTGTAACCACATTGGGACTTCCCGGTGAAGAATCTTGAACTTAGGGACTTTTCTTTCCTTTAGTGTCACTAATGGTAGAGCCTGATGCTGTAAGATTATACACTGAAGGGTTTTGCCCTGGTAAAGACAGGTGGCACTGTTGAAACAAGCATTGTAAGTGAGGGTGAGGGCAGAAGCATGCACGGCTCAGGGCCCTCCTCCTCCCTCCTTCCGCCCGAGAGCTACAGTCTCAGTCTGGACAGTGGACCTGAGGCACTGGGGCCTGCCCAGACACGTCGATGTCTTAGCGCTCGGGGAACAGACAGAGACGAGTTGCTCTAAAAAACATGGCATGAGACTCCACTGCTGACTCAGGTGTCTGCTTTTAAATTGCAGTTTGTTTGTTCTTGCTTCCTCCTTTCCCACCAGGCTGTTTCTCGGAGAGTCGGGCTCACAGGACCTCACACACGCACGCTGCCGCAGGCTTACAGAGCGCTTTGTTTCACCGGCAATTACTCTTCACCACAGACTTCTGTCTGACAGTTTACTATGGGCACCAAGGTCTTTTTGACCCCACTCACAAATATAGATCTTGCTATCCACGTACCAACTCTTTCACCATAAATATAACAGTGGTTTTCACGTCGGGGTATTCCGGTAAGACCCGTCAAATATACAGGAGACTTCTGTGCTATCAATATTTTATCAAGCCATCAGATGCACTTAGGAGCTGACACGGTTAGCATTCATGCATAATTTGACAATGTTTCTCTTAATGATAAAAAGATTATTTTTGGATTGCTATTAAGTTTTCTTCTGTATTAAACTTTTATGAATGATTGATTATAATGGATGGTTGGCCCTCAATTATAATATGGAACATTGAAAGTATTCACCCACTTCTGGGAGATCATAGCAGTCTGAAAGATTACAGCACATTGTATATAAAGACACAGAAGAATAAACAAATGGAAGGAATATGGCTTTGTACCAAAGGGAGGTTGTGTGTAACATATAGCCAAGATGAATGGACTCATTCAAACATAGAAACATTTGGGACCGTTCAGTTCAAAGTGAATAAGATTAAAAAAAAATTCCTTACATCAATTACAGAATTCAATATTCTATTGAGGATCGATTGAGTTAGTTTGAAAGTTTTGGTTTAATATAATTATATACAACTCCAAAAACAATGGGGGATCATATCCTGACTACAGGCAAAGTTCTGAAACTGTGTCGCTTTAATTACATTGTTTAACTCGATCAATAAGAGGAGAGGAACGTGAATTAAGAAGAAGAATGAGATTTGAGTAGCATTTTCTTAGCTGAAGATTTTACAATACCTGTGAGCATGGTGACATATGAGAGAAAATCAGAAAGCTGTGTTTCCAAGACACAGAAGGTTTGTGTTCCTCTCGAAAGCACTGACATTTCCAGGCCTTGCCTAACTCTGCCAGGCGCCGCTGTGGCCTACAGCCTGCACCAGCTCTGTCCCCAGCGCCGTGAACCGTTTCCGAAAACGGAAAGGACTCTGGTATGAAAATGCGGAGTGCATCTCTGCAGCCCAGGGCCTGAGCCTGAGTGCGGCTCTGCGCCATGTTTCTGAGATCAGATGCCTGGCCTCTGGCCGTGTTCTCACAGTCGTTCCCAATGTCTCCCCTTCAGCCTGGATTGTACATGGTTGTCCACGGCCCCACGTCCCATACCCTCGCTGGGCTCTTTGCTGCTTCAACGAGGAAGCTCCAGATGGCTCATCTTCCCCAGTTGCCTTGACCCAGGTGACCAGCTGGTGCCCAGCCCTTTGCTGACCACACAGAGGGCATGACGGCCACGGTGTGGTGGATGCCAACTCCAATGTCACCCACGGGGCTCCCATGTTTTGTGCAGACATCCACTTCCATGTCGCTCATGTGTGAAGCTGCTCCTGTCCCATCGTGGTCAGCGTGTGCCCATGCTTGGTCATTGGTCACATGGTGCAAGGAGAACGGGACCTTCCCTGTGGACATGTTTGTGGTCTCTGCTCTGAGGCCTTCAGCTGTAAGGACTGAGTCCCTTGAACAAGGCGGGCACAGTCCTTCCAAAGACCCCACGGCCCCACGGGCTGTGTCGGCAATGCAGGGAAGCAGAGCTCCCAGCTGGGCAAAGGCGAGATGCCTCCCAGCATCCTCGCCTCCCTGCACATTTCAGTTCAGGGGGCAAAAACTTGTTCGTTTTCTTCCAAAATAACTTTAAAGGGATTTCTGTCACCTTCCTCCTCTCTCGCAGTTTCTCTGAAAGTGATGGTGTCCCCCTCAATGGCTTCTGCTCCCTCTGGGGCCCTTCCTCCGCAGCCCAGGGCCGGCCGGGCAGCCCCAGCCCGCATCCTCCCCACCCTGCGTCCCTGGGGCCCGGTCCTGCACCTTTAAGTTCTGCTTGCCTTGCTTTCTCCTGCTTTCCCTCTTCTGACAAATACACGCCGTGTGTCAGTTCCCTCTGCGAAGTAAGGCTACTCAGGTTGCGTTGTTCCACAGGTCACTACCTGACACGGAGGCCAGGCGTCTCCAGCAACGCCGCCCCTCAGGCACCACACAAAGTGCGTCTGTGGGGTCAGCTGAGTCAGATCAGAAGGCGCCTGGATTTCCTTAAGGCTCCTTCCATACCAAACATGGATCGAAAGGGAGCACTCTAGTTGAACGGACAGTGTCGGTGCAGGTCACACTCCCGATGTCGCAGCAAGGTCTGAGCCCGTGTACTCCGGCTGGTCAGAACCAACCATGGGCCTGATGCCAAGACCTAGTGGCTCGTGGAAAACAGCAAGGGGAATCGGAGTCACCCCTGAGCATGGGGGTGCTAAGGGGAAGAGTGTATCATGGACAAATTCATACCTTTGATAGAAGGAGGTGCTGCGAGATTCTAATGAGCTGTGCTGGAAATTTTTTCTTCCTTATATTAGTGTCAGACCAATCAACCCATTATTTTCTATGACATGTTAAAAAATGAAAAACCATAATTCAGGGAAGTTGGGAGTTGACATTTTGCAATTATTTTTTATTGTATAATATTTGTGAAATACATATCAATCAGGGAACAAGCATCGAAACTGACATTTTCTTATGTTACCAGGGTTCGCATGCTATTTCCTCATTTAAAATGCTATTAATTTCTAGCATATAAATTTATGTGAGGTTTAATAAATCTAGATTTATTCTCACGTTTAATTTTCCAATTATTTTTGTCTTCCATTTTAATGTCTGCCATTACTTAAGGAGTAAAAAGACAATATTAGGGAGGCTGAACCATTACATGTAAATACTGAAGAACCTCAAAACTTAGTTCAGAGTTCTAATTATTTCTTAAATTCTGTGCCTCTTCACTCACTCTGTAACTTCTTGCTGACAGTTGTTCTGCCGAAACCTGTCACTCAGGATGCCCTTGGCCTCCCCTTCTTATTGGCCACCTGAAACCTGAATAGCTAATTTCACAGAAATTCAGTAATAAAATTAATCTCAAAAATAATTTCACAGCCTTAATCTGAGACCACAAAAATGACTAAGAAGGCCAAGTGAGTTATTAATTTACATGGAAAAACATTAATAGGGGACCCAAGGTTAGAAGTGTATTATTCTGTGCCTTTTGACCATTCAGGGAAAAAAATCCCTTAAAATCCTGGCATACCACTCCCCACCCCCACACCCCCACCCCCACAGCCAACTTTAAGATATGACAAATTTGAGAATCAACATCTAATGTTTAGAAGACATTGGAGTTTCTAGTTTGTGTTTGAGTGCTAAGAAAATACAAATATTGACTCTTCTTTTTGTTGAAAAGGCGAGTGCAAAGCATCGGTGTATTTTCCTAATCTTGTGTAATCCTGCTGAGCGCTTGGGGCCGGTGCACCCGGAGGACCCAGCTCATTACACTGCAGAGCGAATAGCTGATGAGACTTAATAAACAAAGCAGTGATTTGTGTTAGATTGAGTTCTGTGGGGCCAGCCCAAGTGGAGAATGGGAGAAGGCCCCTCGGGCATGGGGATGCTCTGGGAGACACACCTGTGAGCAGGTAGGGGTGGGCAGGGTGAGCTCTCCAGCACTGTGGCTGTCCTGAGGCCGAGGCCCATCATAGAGGGGCTTTGGAGGCAGATGGTCCCGAATTGAGACATGGGTTCAGGCCACTTATTCCTGCCGGCTGTTGGCCAGGGCCTAGCACCTGGGAGGAACCAGGAAGCTGGCCCGGGCATCTGTAGGTGGTGTGGCCTGAGGGGGTGGGAACGAGCCCACCCCAGGTGGCGGGCCGAGAGCCCAGGCAGTGCCGAAAAGAAGTGCACCTGCCCAGTCACTTGCACGGTCTCCAGGTCCAGGAGTTTTCCGTGAAGGCAAATACCCCACCTGAGCCCAGGTGTCTGTTCTCCCGGTCCTAAAGCACACGCCCTGATCCCCGCAGAGAGGCGATGCTTTCCGCCTTCCCTGTGGCTGACAAAGGGGAAACAAGTCCCTTTCACTGGAACTGGTGGGGACCCAGCAAAGAACAGAGGGGTCAGGTGGCCAACACGCGGGACTGGCTGTATGGGGACCACAGTGGTCCCCCTCAGTCAGTTACCGCGGTGACCCGCCACACTGGAGGTTCAAGGATTAGACGGACACTTCCAGAAATAAATGACTAAGTTTTAAACTCTGCCTCTTCTGAGTAGCGTGGTGAAATCTCGAGAGAGCAGGCGTCCCCACTGTGTTCCTCCCTGCACGAGCCTGGCCGTGGAGCCCTGGTGACTAGTTCCACTGTCTTGGCATCACCGTGATTGTGTTTCGGTCGTCCTCGTTTTACTCACTAGTGGCCCAAAACACATGAGCAGTGACGTGGGCAGTGCTGAGGCGCCCGAAAGTGTGTCCCTCCTGTGCAAAGGTGGGTGAGGATGGTGAGATGCTCTCAGAGGCAGAGAGACTGCGTTCACATGACCTTAATTACAGCCTATGGTTATAGGTGTTTTATAATCCCTTATTGGGTGTGTGGGTCTCTTCTCCCTTGTAGGGCAGTTGGAGAAGAGAGCTTCATAATTCGTTGGCTATTGCTCAAGTCAAGCATTAGAAAACAATGTTTAATTTAGTAATAAAGTAAAACAAGTAATAGAAAAGGGTTATAAAAATGTCCTCATCCATTAAAAATTGGACATTAGCAATTATTGTGGTCATTTTAAATATCTGTTTATTTGATAGACTGTATCCAAGAGGTACGTGTTGTTGGGAACACTTCATGCATGAGGAACCTGGGGTATGGTTAGTTTGCTAACAAGTGCGGTGGTTAAGAGGAAAAAGAACTTCTTTCTAATTGTCTTAAAATCCCTTTAAAAATATTTAGGGGCAGATGCCTTTCAGGGTTCTTTGAGTTTTAAGGAGGCAATGCAGTGTGTTTATCATCTAAACCCCTAATAGCCACTGAGTGTACTTGGGCCGTCACCCTTGAATCTGCAGGGAGAGGAAGCGTGTCACGTGATGTTCGGTGACTATGGCATTCAAGAGGCTGGGCGTAAAACCAGTTCATGACGGTATCAAGTCTGCTTTCAGGATGGTTTGGAGTTTATGATTTTTAACAAGGAATTTTGGCCCAAACTTATGTGAAACTTGAGGGCGTCATTCCAAGTGAGATAAAGCAGAGAGATAAATGCGGTGTGGTGTCCCTTACATGCGGAATCTCAAACAAGCCAAACGTGCAGACACGGAGAGGGGGATCGTGGTTCCCAGGGTTAGGGGGTGGGGAGACTGGGGAGACGCTGGTCAGAGTACAAACTCGCAGCTAGGAAAGGCACGAGGTCCGTTCTGGCGTATTCCGTGCTCACCGCACGGCTCTCCCAGTGTTCCCTGTCCTGGGAGTGGCCAGGCGTCTCAGCTCAGCTCCGTGTGCAGCAGGATTCGCCGGCATCTTGTTTTTCCCACCTCCATTTGTGCGATGAATGAGGATGTCTAACAACTGTTCATGTGTTAATAGGTATTTGATATTCCCTTCTGTAAAGCATTTATTGCCATTGCTCACTCCTACTTTCTCATTAATTTGAAACAGTTCTCTATTTTGATGAATGAACCTATTAAATAAATATATTACAAATATATTATCCATTCAGAGGCCTGACTTTTTACTGTTTAGAAAAAGGAGTCAAGGTTTTTTATTTTTAAAGTCAACTTATTAAATATTGCTTTTCTGACAAGTGCTGTTTGAGTGTTCTTTAATGGGTTTCTCTTAATTATGAAGCTATTTTCCTAGGGTCTTCTAGGGTCTTTAAAATTTTAGCTGTTACTTTCAGATATATGATTCACTTCAAGTTACATTTTGTTCATTTGCTCAATAATTATCCTGGCGATACAACACCATTAACCAAGAAGACGGTGCCTTCTGAGCTGAACTGAAGCTTTGCCTTTGTGAAGTCATGTCAAGAACCTGAGTGGGATCCTCACTGAACTCCCTCTTCCATGGCCTTGTCTATCGGGCAGTAGCAAACACTCTCAGATTCTGGATCTGTAAGGCGAGCCTTTTTATCTTACTATCTGGTGGAACAAGATTTCATGCTTTTCCACTGCAGGACGTTGATGGCTATTCTTGGATCTTTGTGTTTCTGTGTGAATTTTACAATATGAATGATAATTTACTTAAAATCCTTGTTGTAGCTTGAATGCCACTGCACTGAATCTATGGACACATTAGGGAGAATTGACAAATACCCAGGTCCCCCACCCAGGAGCACTACATTGCCCCCCACTGCTGTAGGTGTTCGCACACTTACAGTGTGTGAACGGTGCACACACTTCACCTGATTGATTTCTGCATACTTTGTGATTTTAACTTATTACTGTAGCTTGTGTCCTGCATTAAAACACACCTGCCTTGCTAGTAGACAGAAATATAACTGACTATTTGTGCGCTGACTTGGTTTCCAGTAACCACCTGAAGTTCACTGGCATTTTCACACTCGCTCATGGTGTTGGCATGATGCCGACCGCAGTGGCAGTCGACACTCATCCACGTTTTACACTCAGCCGTGAAGAAAACCCTTCCCAAACTTCACCTTTAGCTGGGCGCTGTTGGTTTTATAGCACGCTCTTTATCAGACTGAGAGTTCCCTTCTACTACTCATGTGCTGAGAATTTAATCAGGAAAAATAAATAATTAATTAATTAAATTTTTATTTTAATTGTTGTTCAGGCTGACAGTGACCAGAGGGGAGAGGAGAGGGAATTTCAGTGGAAATGGGAGGGAGATGGGGAAGGAATTTTTTTTTTTTTAATTTAGGCTTGTTTTCTATCATTGAAGTGATTACTTTATCCTTCATTCTGTTAATATGATTAATTGTATTCATTTGTTTTTTGAATATACTAAATGATCTTTGTGGTTTGCGAATGCATCCAATTACTTAAAACTTTTTTTCACTATTCATGTGTAACTGGATTCCATTTGCTAATATTTTTCTTAGTATTCCAGTATCCATGTTCACGAGTGCTATTAGCTACTAATTCTTTTTAAGTGGGCTATCCTTACAAGATGTGGGCATAAAGTATCTGCTAGTCTTATAAAATGTGTTTAAAAATGCTTTCTCCATTTACTATCCTCTGCAATTTTTATGCAGGATTGCTATTATCTTTCTTATAAATTTTTGAGAATTCTCAAAAACATTTGAGACTGGAGTTTTCTTTATGCAAAGGTTACTGCTTAGGATTTGGTCTATTTAAAGACATTGGTCATTCATGTTTTATATTTCTTTTTGTGCCTGTTTTTGTTCTGTTTTTCAAAGGATCTGTCGGTTTCCTCGACTTTTGCAAGCTTCTCATCATAAAGTTCACAGGCCACCCATTTTATTGTCCATCTGTCTGTAAGGCACGTAGTGGAAACCTTTCCTTCAGTTCTACTGTCGACATGGGTGATAGGCACTAGGAGCACAGAGCTCCCCTCGGCCCCGGGGCTGGTCCTGCCCCATCGTTTCTCAGAGTCAGTAGTTTCCTGTAAGCTGTCAAGGGTGTGTAGTTGTTTCTGCTGAGAAGTGAAGTCCCTCATAGCTGGGTCTGAAGTTGGGATTTCAGGTTCAAGTGCACGTGAGTCCTGATCCAGGACCTAACCTCAGTCCCGCACCACGATGCGTTCAAAGGCAGGTTCTTAACATCATCTCAGTCTGCACTCAGTCCCAGAAGCCAGGAGGGTGCGACCCTGGAGGCGAAGCCCAGGCCTCTCTTCTTCAGGGGAGAGCGCACCCCAGTCTGGCTCAGTGCAGCCCTCTCCAGGGCATTCCTCTATTTCTGTTCTAACGAACTTTCTCTGCATCGACTGCCACCCAGACGTGCCCTCAGACACGTGTGGGCTGCATCTTTACAGTGACTGAGAGAAGAATATATCATTATTACTCCCATTTTTTTCAGGTGAGGAAACTAAGCTTTAATTTACCTGGGGTCTCAAAGAAACGGGAAAGGAGGACTAAATGTGTGAGCCCAGTGCTGGACTCCAAATCCAGGACGCTGTCTCCGTGGTGCTAATCACTCCCTCTTTCCTCCTGAATGGCTCCCATTTTCACATTCTTCTCAAGCTTTGGCAAAGCACGTCCTTAGAAATGTAGGTGCCTATTCTGAATCCACTGGTATTTAAAAGATAATTTGTAAGCAAATGAAATAAATGAGGGTGCTATTTTAATTTCCTGATTCCTTTTTGCCTGACTTTTGTGCAGTCAAGTGCTCTGTCATTACGACTGAGATGTTCAGGGTTGACTTGGCGTTTTTAATGCAGACTGTGATTTTTCTCAGTTAAAGATCATTTGTTTAAATAAAAGGATGTTAGCATTTGGTTTGAGGTTAGACGTAGCCCCTGGTTTCCCCGTAAGAAAAACAGTCTTCACTGTTTTTAGAACTTTCTAGTTAAAGTAGAAACTACTATCATGAAAACTATTTTGAGGGGGAAAGAGAAAATGAAGCTACAGTGAATATAATGTTTTATTTTTTTCACATGATTGATTATCAGACTGTTAGTTAAGACCAAGCACAGCCCCCCTTCCTTCTCCTTTCTTTTCTAAGTTTAAGAATCGGAAATGGAGGAGAAGAGAAGGTTGATTGAAAATTTGTATTCTAGAAATTCAGTAAAATCTTCCTTTGTTAAGCTTTTTGGGGTGGATTTGAATGACTTTCATGTCAGCGCAGAAGTAGCATTTAGGGGTCCCTGGGACACACATTTCTCAAAGAGATTTGGGATCACTGGTGTGTGAATTAAAGGCATCCTTGGATGGCCATACTGCCCCTTTATTGGACACCCCGAGAATGGATCTTCAGTTCTTTAAAAGATAAGTGAATCCTGGGTAAAGTTCATTACAGAATTTTTATTCATTTAACCCCGATACAGCACAAAGTGTGGAATAGAATATAAATAAATAGAAAGTTCCGGGCTTATTTCCAACCGAATCCTTGGCAGTGGTGGTCAGTCACCATGAGCACGCTCTCTCTCTGTTCCTAGGAGACCAGCTTGCACCGAGGGCCGACACAGACATTCCTGCATTTGTGGAACGGGGACCACTGGCCCGGCTCCAGGAGAGGGGAGCTGAGACAAACGCACACTGGCAAACACAGCTGAGGAACTGTGCCCGTGAATGTGATATATCTGTTTTTTTTTTTTTTTTTTTGCTCAGTTTCATGTAAACAGTGATACCAAAATACCATGCATGCTTCGCCAAACCCATCTCTGAATCACACCTTGTGGAATCCTGGGGTGCGTGAGCTTTGCATGTGGCAGGAAGCAGTGACTAATCTGAGCCCTCTGATGTTTCCCACGGGAGTCACACCAGGGGTCGCCTTACAGATCAGGACATGGGTGAGTCATGTCAGGAGTCCAGACAGATGCAAATGACAAAGAATGCACTCTCCTGGGAATGCTTTTCAGAAATCCGTGCACCGGCCTTCTGCAGAATGCCCTATATATCAGTCAGCAGGGGAACGCGTTTGTATGGGGGCAAGACAGATGGCGGTGGCCAGGGCAGGGGCCAACAATAGCTGCTTCTGTGTGCATGCAAGCCTTCCAGATCTTGGCGCTGGAAGAGGTTGGCAATGGCTGCCACTTGGCCGCTTGCTCCTGAGGTCTGATGCTCCCCAGCTAATGGCTGTTTCTTCAAATTGTGAGTAAATTAATGCTAATCAGGCTGTGAAATTTGGCTGGTTTTGCATCTCCTGTCCAGGAGCTATTGCTGAATTGCGACGCTTGCTTTCTGGGTATCTCTTCACATAGCTGCACCCACAGGACTTCTTTATTTGTCTGGTTTTCAGGCAGGATAATAAGAAGTTGGGAAAATTCCTTGGCAGGGGGAATGGGGAAACTGAGGCAGACAGCTGATTCCAACTGGCCCCACCCAGCACCCTAACCCTCTGCCTCCTCCTCCCCTGCACGAACACCCCCTTAAGCATTAAGCCCTGAGGACAGCGAGGTTCTGATCAGCATTCAATAACCTTAGGAACCAGGCCTGAGGAACAAGGCCGAGTTCTAGTCAAGCCAGAGATGACATCCGGGCCTCAGCTGTGTTTCAGCTCCAGGCCCAGGAAAGCAGTAAAACCAGAGCACACCATGGCTGACGTCAGGTCTAGCTGCAGTGACCCATGACCCCCTGCCCTGGCACTGACCAATCAGCAGAGACCGTGATCCTGAAAGGACAGAGCTGGAAAGCTGATGAATATTCTGTTGAGATACTGCCCTGAGTCCTCCTCTAAAATTCCTGCCTTTAGAAATCAGATAAAAAACTCTTAAGGCAAGGGGCCCAGTGTGCACTCTCTTACCTCTCCCTTCTCCTCCTCTCCCCGCCCCCACCTCTCCCTCTAGAGAACACCTGCACCCCCTCCCATCGTTCTTTCCTTAAAACTGTATCTTTGTTTTCTTTCTCCAAGGGCCCTTCTTCTGCCTCCGTAACTTGTCTCCTGAGTCCCCACCACCCCGCTGGCTCCCCACTTCTGCCTCCGTGACTGTCTTTCTAGAGAGCTAAGGCAGCCAGGCCTGGGCTCCCTCCTGTGGCTGTGATCTTGCCTCTCCCACCTGAGGCCCTTCCTTAGTGTCACGGTCCCCAGCCCTAATAGACGTGCGTGCTCTCAAAATCACCCGGACTTGTGCTGTGAGATATTTCCTGCGCAAAGTCAAGGATGGACAGCCCACAACACCACCAGCAGTTTTAGCTCTGATGTGTGGAAAGCCTGGAAGCTACCAAACATTTGCTGGATATAGGTTCACATTTTGTGAAATTATTTTAGACCATTTCTATGTATCTTTAAAACTGGCATATTTATAGCACACAGCATCATTCTTGCAGCCCAGCAATTTTCTTGATATACACTATTTTAACATTATTCCAGTTCACAAGTATCCATCTGAAGGGAAGTAAACTTTTATCTATGTATCCTGTAGTTATACATAATATATTCATCATGTAGGGATATATTTGTGAGGCTGACATTTTAGGCAATTACTATATTATTATTTTTTAAAGGATACTTTTTAAAAAGATTTTATTTATTTATTTTAGAGAGATGGGGAAGGGAAGGAGAAAGAGAGGGAGTGAAACATCAATGTGTGGTTGCTTCTAGCACACCCCATACTGGGGATATGACCTGCAACCCAGGCATGTGCCCTGACTGGGAATCAAACTGGTGATACTTTGGTTCACAGGCCTGTGCTCAATCCACTGAGCTACACCAGCCAGGGTCACTATATGATTTTTTAACTCATTTACTGAGACACCAATTATTGCAATTGTCTAGTAGATAACCCCATAATATTAACTTTGCATTCCATTCTTTACCTTCTTTTTTTTGTTGTTGTTGATTTTCAGGAATTCCACCACATGATCTCTGTAAGCGTCAAATTTAATAAAATCTAGTATTGACTTACATGCTGTCATACTAATAAGACCTTTTCAAATGGCACGTAGTTACTGAAAATAAAGGAAGTGCCCTATATGGTGAGAGGTGCAGACTTTATCATCGTCCACATACAGAGCTCACATGCGTGGGTTTCATCCCAGAACGTGACGAGTCTCACGCACGCCCTTTGTTCGTATCGTCCACCCACTTGCAAAATACTTATTCTGCCAGTTCAGTTCCCTGTATTCTATTCTCTCCCTCCATCAGGGTCGGGTTCAGTTGAAGTTTCGCATGCAGGCCGCCCCGGCCACCACACGCCGTTGGACTGGCTCATATCTTCTAATTTTCGTGACATGGCTCTGCTCAGTTACTGTGTTTGGAACTAGCTCTCCTACCATATTCAGTCATTTGCTTTTGAAATATGTCTCCCCATGGCCCTAAATAGAAACAGTTCATGACACACTACTCTGTATCACCCACCTTCAGAACAGATTTCAGGATTCGCCGGAGAAAGCAAGGTTTCAACAGACAATTTCTACAATGTGCTTTGATAGTATTCAGTGAATACAGGGCTGCAGTGTCTGAGTGTGCTACAGAATTCAGGGGAAAATCAATCATACTGACACAATGAAGGTGTCTTCAATTCAAATTAAGGATTTCAACATTGATATTTTGATTACTTTTGAAATTAATTTATATTGTAGATGTTTTCAATAAAAGGAAAATGCAAGTGGGTTCTATGGAGTACCTTAGGGGGAAAAAAGTCAAGCATTGCTTAGAAATATTCATCAAGTTATCTCATGAAAAGAACCACAGTTTCACATAACAATTACTGTTTTGATCGTGAATGGATACGCCCAACAAAAAATAATTTATCATCCAACTACTTCAGGAAGAACAGAACCAGGCACCGAGGGAGCTATGAAAAGCAGCCCTTCCCTCCAGGTGCTTCCAGGCTAAAGAGGTGAGATGAATCTGCATGGTTAGACCCTAACCTTGGCCATGTTTTCCTCTTATGTGCAACTTCCTCACGGTTGAGTAAGAAATCCCTGTCTTTCTTGACTTACGATCGCAAAGCCTGCTAAATCCTGTGAGCTCATGATTCTTTCCTCTAAACTCCTCTGTGTCCTAGAGAAAATAATTTGGTGTGATTATGTAAACAATCATATTTTCTAAACAAAACCCTCATGTGAATGGACAGCACTCAATTTCAGAGCTCAGTTTGGAACTCCGATTTCAACTGCACATGATTTCAGAAGCACATCCCGCAGAGATTCCAGGGGCGAGGCAGAAGGTCTTTGACACTCGGCCACGGGTAAAGTGCTGGCTCAGCAAAGAAGTCCTGCAAGTATCCAGAGGTCAGCCTGCCAAGATTTAAGGGGAAAGGGACATTGTTACCAAGGGGGAAAAGGCAACGCTGTCCACTTCAAAATTCCTTTAATTCTGGAAAACCTGGTGTCTTCTCCGAATTTACTAGAACTCACACCCACTTGTCCAAAAAAGCTACCATTTTTGTTCCAGGCCTGTTGTACCAAATCAAGTTTCTCTGGTTACAATGAAGAAACTCAAGTGATGGAATCAAAGCAAGGGTCGTCATAATATTTTGATAATTTAAAAGTACTGTGTGTGTTCGATGGATTGATATCCTACAATCAATCGCAGGTGGAAGAAAATCTTTTGAAATGTGGAGTTATTGTGGCCAAATGTGAGAGTAAAATCTATTGAAACATCAGTAATAAAAGTTCATGCTTGCGTGTGTATCATCCAGGGTGCCATGTATGTTAATATGGTCACTGAAGTGACTTCACGGAGCACATACGGTTACTGTCTCTATTTTGTAGGTGAAGAAGCCATGGCAGAGAAAGCTGTAGTAACCTGTCCAAAGCCACGGAGTTCGGCGTGTGGACCACCGAGTCCAAAACTCAAAGTCCATGTGATGAACCCGGCCCCCACCCACAAAACACACTTGCGCCAGCTCAGTTCTGTCTCCCCACGGTGACACGCAGACATGCACGCTGGGTGCACTGTCACTTGAGCTCCTGGAAGGGATGATTTCCTGGAGTTTAATTCCCATCACTACTAATTGTTGAGTAGATTTCTTATTTTATTTCTTGATGGTGATTGTACAAAAAACTGCTTAGCTGTAATTTTATTTGAATATAGGTAATTAGTCGGTGCCTCTCAGATGAAACTACATTAAATTAGCATATGTACCTTTGCATATATTTTAAAATCAGCAAAATTCCCAAAAGACTGTGAGATTTAAAATGTAGAACGTGTACCTGAAACCTGTATAATTTTGTTAAGCAGTGCCACTCTTGATAAGTTCAATAAAAAGGAAAAGACAGTAGAATGGAGTAGGTTATCTACCCAAACCAGCTCATTCTCACATTGCCAGGTGGGCGCGATGTAAGACTAGGAACGTTTGATTGGGGAGTTAGATTATACGATTGCGCTTGTCTATGTCGTCGTAGTCATCATTTCCTCCTTTCCTCCTTTCCTCCTTCTCCCCGTCTTCTTCTTGTTTGTGGTGTATCTGAAGACTTTGAGTGAAAAAGAAAATCATTTTCTGAATACAAAAGTATATTTTAAAAAGCAGAGTTCAGAGGTAAAATCATTTATCTGATTTAATTGCTCATAATTGAAGAAATGTACCTCCTTTCAAAATTCAAGCTTTTACTCATTCCCAGACTGGCAGTTGCCCCCCAACTATGTGTTTATAATTCTTTGCAATATTTATTTTAATTGTGTTCATTAATTTTTGTGGGCCCTGTGGTCTCTGGTCCCAGCTGATCCGTTCTGCACAGACAGTAATAAACAAATGAGCTTGGTTGTTTTCCAATGCAACTTTCAGTAGCCCAAACCCTAACCCTCACACTAGTTCTAACTGTGAATCCTAAACATAAACTCGAACCCTAACCCTATTCCGAACTTTAATCCCAGTACTAGCACTACGCATATTTTTTTTCTTATTCCTCTTTGCCTTTTCCACCCGTCTCCTAACCCCTACCCCCCTGGCGACCATCAGCAGTACTTTCTCACAAATAAGCTACTTAAGACCTGCGCTTGAACTTGGATTGACATTTGACACTGTGTCTTCACGGAGTTATTGGCTTACATTTAGCGTCTTTGTTTTATTTTACTAAAATTGCTTCTCTCACTTCACCTCACTTTTTATCAGAAATGAGTTCAGGGACACAGATTCCTGACCATTTTAGGGAAAGGGCCCTTGAACAACGGTAGGTATGTATTCTGAAGGATCTCCAGAAACAAAAGAAAATGGCATCAGTGTGTCCTTGGATTAAAAGAAAAACTGCAGTAAAGACAGATGATAATCAAATAAGATTTATTTTAGGAGATATCCTTTGTATTGCTAGAGAAACCAGAGTGCTAACCTGGAAAAGCATTTGCTTCAGTGTGAAAACCAACATTAGCGTCTCATGTTCCATTGGCAGGAAGCTGACTGGGTGACGGCACAGGCCCCCGGAGAGCCCTTGTCTACTGCGGACATGGCCAAGGACAATCTCAGGAACCCTAGGACTCTTCCCCAAGGGCAGACACCAGTCCCCTGAAGGTAAGGATCAGTCATGGCCTGAGAACACCCTTTACCCGCCCCACGTCTTCCCTGAGTTTAGAGGTGCTGCGGACCAGCGATGCTTGTGTGTCTGACACCCTTCCCCTTTCCAACATGGAGTGTTCACTTATTTTTTCTAAAAGACACTCACTTCATTTTTTTTTCTTTATGTTCATCATTGACACTGTTCCAGGTGTCCCCACTCACCTCCTGCCCGCTCGTCTGCATCCAAAACAAAGTTCGTTGCAGTGAGCTGCTTCTGTTCCATTACTGTGTGTTTTGCAAGGGCAAAGGAGGTTTGATTTTGGTTCCGAGTGTATCCAGAGAAGTCAGTGGAATATCATAGGAGAATAAGGTGTCTCATTCAGAGGTCCTAGACTTTGACCTTCATGCAGCTTCGCAGTAGAGTTTAGATGGTACCAGCCAGAAGCAGACAAGTGTACCTCCTGAACGTGAAGGAAGCATTCTCAACTACGTGCTGTGTTCAGAAGGCCGCCTACTGCTTTGAACTGGACTTGCTCCCAAAACTCCGTTTCTTTTCCCTGGGGTGTGTAATAGGAGTGTACTTCTCAACTGGTTTTGAACTTAAGTGAGGTCATGCTCATATGTTGGTCAATGAAATAGGGACAAAAGTGACCGAGTCTTCTATGGGCAGGGGACATGTCACCATAAGTGGGTGTGTTGATCGAGCTGGATCCCCCCTCAATGTGGCCCGAACGACGGTGACGAAAACCGCTCTCGCGCCGGCTAGGTGTGCCGTGCAGTGTGAGTGGAGGTCGGGGGGACCTCACCTGCTGTGCAGAGAGCACGTGGGTTACACACAGTCCCCCTTGAAAAAGACGTAGTACAGTCCTTACTCACAAAGGGGGAGATGTCGCTACATCTCAGGAGAGAGAGAGAGGTTGACTGATGGATTGGTCTGTGTCAATGAATTGTCTCGTGTGACCTTCAAGTCCTGGAAGTCCAAATGCCGCAGGGCAGGTCGGCACCCCGGACACAGGGAGGAGCTGACGGTGCAGCTCAGTGGCGAAGGCAGATTCCTTCCGTCCTCCTGGGGGGAGTTGGGTCTCTTTCTCTGAAGATCTTCCACTGACCGGATGAGGCCCACCCACATTATGGAGAATCATTTCCTTCTCTCAAAGTAAAATAATTTCTCTGGTAATCTAAATGTCAGTCACAGCTAATGAAATGCCTCACGGCAGCATCTTGATGGGTCTTTGACCCAGTATCTGGGCATCATAGCCCAGCCCAGGCGACACACAGTTCACCATGTCAGGGACATAGTGCAACCCACCTCTTTCAGACTCAGTCTTTTCTCCCCGATCCTGTGGTTTAGCAAATACAGGAGGCTGGAGAAGTGTGGAGTAAAAGTGGATCTGTAGTGTGTAGAAACCACACATTTTGGAAATTTAATTTTTATCCTCGGCAGTGTGGAAGGGCGAGGGAGAGGCTCTGTCCGTCAGAGTGGCCGTCGCTGAGTATCTAGTGTTAAAACGCACAGTTTTACCTCCTTCTTGTGTGAAGATCGAACACCGCAAATGTGACTCTGTCCAAACCTGCCATCTTTTCTTCAGTGTCTTTTAGAAGGTGGCTTTGCACTCCAGGCTGCTTGGAGGAACAGAACTTTCCAAGCTGCCTTTCTTGAGGCTGAAGCTGTGTCTGCAGGCGGAAAAGCAAGCGAACAAAGCAGCCTCGTTTGTGAACTGGTCTTCTCTTCTGGTCTGAACTGGTGCAGAAGCGCTCGCCTCTCCCCTCTGTCCTTGCGGTCTGATGAAGGGCCTCCACCGGAATTCACTCTGAGTCTGAGACCCACTGTCTGTATTGTGGTTCTAGGGACATGGTTGTGCTCCACCTGACGAGTCACCAGTTAGCTCTGCATAAGAATTTTCTTAGTTTGAAATCCTGTTGTTGTTTTTCCCCCTGTGTTTGAATGTTTAAAATAATGCCCAGAAAAGTTTACCTGGTCAAATATAAATTAAACATCGTATAACTGTAACCGACTTAAGCATTAATAGAGGCAGGTGACTTTTAAATCCAAGGGTAGATGCGTGTAATGGAAAGCACGCAGTCTCCGCCGGGCCGCGAGAACGCCTGACCCTCGGTCTGTCGGCTCTGCAATAATAGTTCAAGCCGTAGACCTGCCGTGTCTACTCCGGGCTTCAGCATAAGGAATCTAACACTATAGGACATCTGCCAGGAGAACTAGTCTCTGCCTTCCCACTTTTCACCCCGGTTCACGTTTCTGTATTGATGGGGTCGCTCCATGGTTTTGTGTGGACAGTGTCCTCTGGGATGTCTGTGAGCGCAGCCCTAGGGCTTCTGGCTTTCTTCTTTACCTCGCCCCGTTCCCTAAGGACAGAGCCGGCGCACACGCCTCGTCCTCTTCCGCCCGCGCGCTCTGCGGCTTCGGGCTTTCCACTGGCTGTGCGACCAGGACCGGCCCCCATCGGCACCGAGAAGGAGGGGCCCTGCGTTCTCACTCTGCACGGCCCACGGCCCATGCACCTCTGCAGGCCACAGGGTCAGCTGCGCACCTGGAGGACTTTTGTCAGATCGTCTGCAGCCAGAGTGTGCAGGGCGGGGCACAGGCAGGTTTTCGGCTGTTCATAGGGCAACATAACAGAACGCTTAACAAATAATAATACAAGAGTAAACGATGTTGTGTGTACTCACCCTGGTCAGCCTACTTTTGCTCAGCCATGTGGTGAAAGGCACAGGGCTTTGGCGAAACTGGAGCCAGAGCAGGGCAGTTGGACAATGAGCAGCCCACTCCCTCCCCGCGGAGCCTGGGCCGCGGGAGCTGTGGGGCACACGGGGTGGAAGGCAAGGCTGTGTCCTCACCATGCCTGTGCCTCTGCGTCTGAGCCAGGCTCGGAGAGTCACGGCGACACGTCAGTCCCTTCAGGCTGTCGTGGCTGCCCGCCTCAGACGGGGGGCTCATCACCAACACGGGTTCTGCTCGCAGCTCTGGAGGCTGGGAGTCCCGGGTCCGGTAGCGGGCACGTTTGCTCCCCGGGGACAATGTGCTTCCGGGTCCACCGGCACCCGTGTCCTCGCCGTGTCCTCACATGGCAGGAGGGGCGACGGCGTCCTCGGGGGTTCCTCTATAGGGGCACTCGCCAGTTCACGAGGACCCCACTTTGTCACCTGATCACCTCCCGAAGGCCCCACCACCCAGCGCCATCACACTGGGAGTCTGCATGGGGCTTTGGGGGAACCAGACATGCAGTACATGGAGCTCACACTTTGTCTTCACTGTTTTCCGGGCCTTGCGCTGAGTTTTTTTATTCGTTCTCATTTCATGTTTACTGCAGGCATATTAGATAACTACTATTATCATTATTCTACAGCCAGGGAAACACATAATTAGGGAGACTAGACGAATTCTGCCCAGGATCCAGGGAAGAAGGTCCAGAATTTCCGTTGGTGCTGAGTTGGCACAAAGCCTCACTGTTCACTGAGCCCTCCGGCACCTGACCCCAAGGTTCTGTGGCAGCCCCCAAATTTCTGGGGCTCATCACCTCAGCCCCACCAATGAGTGGAAGGTCCCTACCTGTGTCCAGGCCTATTTCTCCCCACCTCCCCGGCTGCCGTCCCCAAGTCCACACTTCGCCTCAGCATCCGTCTTCCTACAACCCCATCTGCCTCTCCTGGCTCCTCTCAGCTTCAGGAGGGCTGCACTGCCCCTCACGTCCCTGGACAAGTGAACGCATGGGCGCATCACAGGTGGATGCCGGCCAGCCCTCAGAACCTGGTCCTTTGCTGTCTTCCATGCAAACTCCACACGAGACTCGGGTCTGTTCGCTATGATGTGGGTGTAAAGGGTTTCCTTGGAGCGTGAAATGGGGACGAAATATTGAGTCCCGGGACCTCTTAGTTGTCAGCTCCTGGACGAGTAAAGCCAAACTGAAATATACAAATATTCAAAATGAAATATTACGGATACCAAACTCCATTCATGTCCCTGAAAACACCGCAGTGAAAGAATCCTGGGAGAGCACAGTGTGCACATTTTCAGGGGTGGAGGGCTTCTCAAGATGGATGTTGCACATGGTAACGTGAAAGTCAGCCAGCATGCCGTGGACGGTTAAGTGCTCAGGCGAGTGAGACTTCTCCCGAAACACACTTGAGGGTGTGTTAAGGGGCCATGGACAATCTGAATTCCCATCCTCTAAAGGCCAGTGGTGAAAGGCATCCCTTACGTTGCATGCGAGTGAGCAGGTAGAGAGATTGTTCAAACGGCATAATAGACAGATAATCCACAAAACTGGAAAAAATGAAAGTCCCTTTGAAATAGTGAAAGTAGTTTTCAGCAATAAATTTGGAAGCAGACAGAAAGGAGCCCAAAACTGGGGTGCTAACGCGACAGAAAACCGTGACCAAGGGTCTGTGAGTCCCTTCGAGTTATTGCTCCTTTGTCTCTCGTTCTTCGCAGTTTCTTTAGTTCATTTGTCTGGCGATTTTGTTATTCTGCTTCGCCGCCGTTTCACATGGTGCCAGGGACAGACAAGCACCAGCTCGCCTGGCGGTCATGCGTCTGAGACCTCCCTTCCCCTCCTCGTACTCACGGTTCTTGAAGACAGTATGTAAGAGCCAAGACAAGGGAAGGGGATGTCAGCCACCGAACTTAGATCGCCTTGGGTGTCTGTGATGGAAGGACTTCTGGGTCAGCAGTAGTCTCAGTGTTTTAGACTCGGCACTCTAGGAAAGGAACATGTTCACACTTACAGTACTTAGTCATGGCAGCCACGGACTCTCTGGAAACACCCTCTCCCTTGCCCGGCTTCACTACTGGCCGCGGCAGGTAGACGGAGGATTGATGCTGGGCCGGTTAGAGGAGGGCGTCCCTGAAAACGGTCTCAGATTAGCTCCAGTGCACTTGAGAAGCACAGCCACAATGAAGGTTATACAAGTCAGAAATGGGAACAGTTCCGGACTGTGTATTTCTAGAAGATTCAGTAATTTAAAGTCCTTCTTTTTTTTTTTTGACAAAGAATACAAAGTTAAGCACCCAAAAGTGAATGTATGTGTACAATATAGATATTAAAATGATGATAAGGTATTAAGAGCACAGTGAGGGAGTACTGCGGACAACGTCACAACGATAAATCCAGCACCACAGGTGAACTGGAAAAGGCTCTCTGAGACAGTGCTGCTTCCCTCCAGGCTGCGCCAAGGAGCTTCTGGCACCCTCCCCACGTTTACTGTGCAGGTCTCTGTGTGCCCGGGAGGTGACTCAGAGAGGCGGCACAACAGCTGTCGGGACCACAACCCGGTGTCTGTGCCAAACCCAGAACCCTGGGTCACCACCGTGGGTCCATACCAACCAGCCCGCCCCACCCAGTACCTCCCTGACCTTTGGGTCAACACCCTTAACGCCAGCCTTGGGATCTGTCTGTGCTTTCTCGTTCCCGTTGGCATGGTTAACCAGTTTCTGCAATTTCTTCAGCTACCTAGCTTTTTGCTCTCAGCGGAGGAACTCTAACCCCTCTCTCAGGAGGAGCTGTGACCGGCCCCTGGTGTTCGCCCAGAACAGTGAGGGGCCAGGTGGCAGAGCTTGGGGACAGTCCGTGCCTGGATAGGTCATCGCACTATCTCTTGGCAAAATGAGCAACTTTTCTCTGGCCAAACCAGGGGACAATTCTTCTGCCCAACAGAGGTTCCCAAAGAGCCTCAGCATCCAAGACCCACAGGCTGACCCACCCCCATCTCCCCACCACGGCGGGCGAGGCATCCACCTTTTCCTCGGGAGGCTCACACTTCGGCTTCAGAAGTGGGTTCTATGCAGGCAGCCTCGTCCCGACAGTCACCCCCAGACACTGGGTGTGACGTGAGGTAGGCCGCTCTGCCGCCCACAAAAGCAGCTGTGAGAAGCCCCCTGGACTTCCCAGTGTCCCCTGAGTGGGATGCTCCCCACCCCATCCTACGGTGCTTTCTGTCATCGAGGATCCCAACTGCAGGTGACGGAAGCCCGCTCGCTCCGCAGTCCGTGTTCTGGGTGGCCCTCCATGTCCCCCACACTGGTCCACTCCACAGGTGGTGCCCACGCTGATGCTTCCCTTTCCCCCTGCTCCTCATCATGGCGTACTACAGGTAAAAGCCTTGATGAGTGGAACTCCACTTACCCCAGGGTTTGGTCTGGGTGCCACCTTGACTGTTAAATAATCCACCTCCCGACCCCCCACGTGGTAGTCTTGTGCTGGGGACAGATGCCCGGCTCCCCTTGGTGGCCTTCTTTCAGAAGGAGCCTGTGGAAAGGTTCCCGTGCTGCCCCTCCCACGGGCCGGGGGTCAGCTCAAGGGGAAGGAGGAGACGACAAGGTTAACATTGGGGAAAAAGGGATTTAAAACCAATGGATTTAGGTGCAAGCTGCCTGCTGCTAATTGCAACTGCTTGCTTGATTTAAGGCAGCGTCCTCCAAGAAGCAAACTGCTTCTCCAGAGAGTCCTTCCAGAGGAAGGGGAGGATTTATCTTCTGCTCTTACATCTCATTAGTCAACGGTTGGCCCACGGGATGTTAAATAACCCGCATTTCTGAGTTTCACAACCGTAGTGCTGAGCAGGGCCCTGCAGCGCCCCACACCTGGGCATCAGCGGAAACGGAGGCTCAGGACACAGGGAGACACAGCCCTGGCGAGGGGGTGGGTGTCGTGAGGTTGGAGTCCCCACACAATCAGCCACCAGGCTGGAACAGGCAGCAAACGAGGCAGAGAGGATGTGAAATGGCACCTGTGCAGTGTCTGGTGCGCCCCCTGCTTCCCTACGTCACTGGTCGAATGAGAGCAGTAACACTCTGTGCTTTGTTCCAAATATTAAAGGAAGCGCAATCAAGTCATTTGCTGCTTGTTAGTGTCTATTGTGTATGAGGCTTGATGTACGGTTTTTGTAAAAGGTTTTTTCTTTCTTGTTTTTTCAGGTAGGGCAGTTTTGTTTTTTTTTTAAATTGTCAGGTACTGTTTTTAAATTAGACTTTAAGTGTTATCAAAAATCTTAGGCATCTCTTCAGATAATTGCGTGATTTTTATGTAGTTGATTGAGGAACTAAATAGTTGGATTTTTCTGATGTTACAAAATTCCTGCAATTCTGGAGTATATTTGTATGTGGTGAGGTGTTGTTCTTTGTAATGCCCTGCCAGATTTGTTTAGATAATACACTTTGGATTTTTGGAGCTATGTTACACGAATTTTTTGGTTTTGTTTTTTTTTAATCTAGCTTTGTGATCAAGGACACATAAGCCGTACAGCATCGGTTGGGCAACTTTCATTTTAGTCTGTTCTGTGGAAACAAAGCTCCTACCAGGGACAGGGCTCTCCGTGGGCGGAGGGGCGTCTGGGGCCCTGGGCATGAAGCCTCGAGGAGTGGCTGTGAGCATGAAGGGGTCACACTTCTCCTGTGACCTCACCTCCTTATCTGCAACTGGTCTTTCGAAGGGTTCTCCTCTTCCCGTCACCGAGTCGGCCTTGTTTATTTCTCTTCCCGAAACCCGTTTGCTCCGTTGTGGCCACATGACACCGGTGTGAGGGACCCACCAGTCCATCCTCACCTGTCAGCTGTCACCGCACCCTCTGTCCCCCTTGATTGCTCCCTGGACACCCCTGTTTCTTTCTGTCTTTCTTTTTCTTTACAGTTTGATGACTTATTTTTTTTAACATTTTTTATTGTTGTTCTGTTCAAGTACAGTTTTTTGCCTTTTCCCCCAGCCCTCCCCACCGCCCCAGCCATCCCCACCTTCCTCCCCTGTTTCCACCCCCCTGCCCTATGTTATAATAGTTCCTGCAAACCCTTCACCCTTTCCCCCTGTGACCCCCTCCCCTCTCCCCTCTGGTCACTGTCAGCCTGTTCTGAATTTCAGTGTCTCTGGTTATATGTTGCTTGCTTGTTCATGTTGTTGATTAGGTTCCTGTTATAGGCGAGATCATATGGTATTTGTCTTTTACCCTCTGGCTTATTTCACTTAGCATAATGCCCTGTTTCTAATAAACCCTTCAAATATCAAGGAGAAAGCAACAAACACCACCCCCCCAAAAAAACCCTGAACGGGTGCTAAATAAAAGATGCAGTGACGATTCCGTCGTTGCAGGAGGCTCCTGACGAGCCCGTCAGTTGCAGAGCAGCTGTGCCCCACGGAGTCCCTGCCTCGGGGCCTGTCCGGAAGGCCAGCGGCCCCAGTGCACGGTGGTCTGCATGTGGAAGTCTGGGCCACGGGCGTGAGTGCGTGGGCCTCACCCGCAGAGAGGATCCACAGGCATCTGGAAAGGCGCCGCTTCTACAGCAGCATTCATCAAATTAAAGAATCAGGCTTGTCCCCATAGTTTATTTTTTGGCACAGATTTACAGGAGAAAGGTAGACTGAGCAGGAGAACTGAAAATTCAGCCTGTCAAAGGTGGAAAACACAAACGACTGTGTGTGGCACGGAATCCACAGTGATTCCGAGCAAGGGAGGGACGTCCTGGGTGTCTGTGATGTTCTGCTCAGTTTCAACTTCCCACCGTCTTCCTTCCGCATGAAGCATCTTCCCTTGAGGGAGGGTGGTGAGTCCCTCAGCTGTTCTCTGTCTGCAAATGTCTTAATACGTCCTTATTTTTAAAACACGTTTTTACTCGGCGTAGACTTCTGTCCTCCATTGTTTCCTGGTCTGCAGTTCCTCCCGAGAGTCTGTGATCGTTCTTCTTCTTGATTGATTGATTGATTGATCAATGGATCTAAAAGGAAGTTATCTTCTGCCTCCTTCTATCCTGGTGGCTTTTTAGGGTTTTATTGTTATTACTGCTTTCCAGCAATTTTAATACAGTACATGTTTATAGAATTGTCTTATGTTTTTGTGGCTGGAAGTTGTGGAAATTCTTGAATCTGTGGGACTATACTATTCATCAAGCAAGGTAATTTCTAACCATTGGTTTTGAAATATTATATTTATGTGTTAATCCCTGCTCACCTTCTAGGGCCCAAACTGCATGTGTTTTGACCACTTGATATTTTCTAATGGGCCAGTGGTACAATGTTCATTTTCATTGTTTTTTTTTCCCTCTGTTTATTGTTGAAAGTCTCTATTGCTGTTTCTTTAGGTTCATTCCTTTTTGCTCTGGGTTTCTAATCCTCTCCTAATTATAGCCAATCTTTTTTATTTTAGCTATTAAATATTCATCTCTGGAAGTTCCACCTGGACCTTTCAAAATATATTTTCCAAGGTTTTCTTATGTGTGCATGTTCTCCTTTATGTCCCCAAGCCCATGGGCTGTATTTATAGGAGCTATAATCACCACCACATCCACTGACTTTAAGCTCCGTCACAGTTGTGTCTGCTTTTATTATTGATTTATTTCCCATTTATGGACCATGTATTTCTGTTTCTTCACGTGCCTGGTAATATTTTTATTGAACGATCGGCATAATTTACATTGCAGGGTGCAGAGTCTTGTCCTATTCTTTTAACAGTGTTGGGCTTTGCTCAGAAACTCCACACCTGCTGAGGATCAGTCTTACCCATAAGGCTCGAGTTTCGCCCCATCGGGGCCAGGCCAGAGCCGCCTCAGCCCAGCGCTGGCACTGCCCACGGACGCCCGTGGGAGAGCAACACCGAATGCTGCACGGGCCGCGGTGTCCCCACATTCTCTCCAGGGGGCACAGACTAGCCCACCCCTGGGAGTTCTGGGAGACACTCCACCCCACGTCTGCACAGGGCGCCTTTCCCCAGCATCGTCGACCTTCACGCCGTGCTGCAGAATCCAGTGGTCAGCCGGAAATTCAGGGTGTTTCTGCAGATCTCCATTGTTCTCTCGTCCACTGGTGCCTCGGAATCTGGCCGTCTCGGCCGCGGGGAACCCTGACCTCCGTCTCTGACCCAAGAGATGTGAACCCTGACCGTGGTGAACCTTGACTTCCGTCTCTGACCTGAGAGAACATCGTTTTGTGTCCTCCTGTGCACTCCGGCTCGGAAACTGTCTCTTCTCCTTGAGGCGCTGCCACAGGACTTTTGTCGCTGGTTCCATTCTCTCCAGAATCATGGCCTGGTGCCGCATGTTGCCCAAACCACGAAAACCGTGCAGTTGCTCGCTGTTCGCAGTGAGAGAGCAACGTCCGCAGCAGGTGTCTGCGGGCGTGGGAGTCGTGCTAGTGCGTGTTGTGGTTTGACTGACAGATTGTAAACCCCAACTGGAGGTTGTGGTTTTATAATTCAGTATGAACTCGGATTAGAGAGGATTTTTAGAGACTTTCTTTTCTAAAGTGGCTTACACGACTGAGAAACTCATGAGTGGTAGTCGACTCTATTGCTTCGAATAGGTTTAGGTTTGAACTGACAGGAAGGGAGAAAGGGTTCCCCTGTTCCTCCTGCCTCCACACGCCCAGCCTTCCCCTGGAGCATCCTCCACCAGGTGGGACACCTGCCACGGTCCGTGACCTAGGCTGACGCACCGCCACCACCCAGGGCCCGTGGTGGATGGGGGTTGACTCTTGCTGCGGAGTCTGGAGCGCTTTATGGGTCTGGACACCCGCCCAGTGATGTGTACCCCTGACAGCATGGTGCGGAAAACGGAATTTCGCTCCCCTGAAGGTCCTCCATGATCTGCCTGTGCATCCTCCACGCCACCCCCCGCCCCCTACCCCCTGCCCCCAGCCCCGGCAACCAGTGGTCTCTCCACAGTCTCCACGATGCTGCCTTTCGCAGAGCGCCGTGCAGTCGGAGGCCCAGCGCGGGCAGCCGGTCAGTGGGGCCCCAGCTCTCAGTCCCAGGCACGCAAGCTTTCTCCGCCTCTTTTCACAGCTCGAGAGCTCCTTTCTTCTTAGTGCCGAGCAGTGCTCCTCGGCCTGGGTGGAGCAGAGTTTATTCATCCACCACTTACCAAAGGGCGTTGCTTCCCGGTTTCGGCAATTGTTGAATTGCCACAATTCGCGTATAGGATTTTGTGTGGCCATGTTTTCAACACTTTGGGTACATACCAAGAAGCATGATTGATACATTGTATGGTGAGAGCATTTTGAATTTTGTAAGAAATAGCCAAACTGCCCCCCAGAGTGACTGTAAGAGGGTGTGCCTGCCCCGGCAGTGGGTGAGATTCCCGTCCTCACCAGCAGGTGGGGCTGTCCGTGTCTGAACTTTGCCCACTCTGATAGGAGTGTAGTGGCGCCTCCTTGCTGTTCAATTTGCATTCCCAAATAACACCTGACATGGAGCCTTTTTTCTTGTGCTTATTCCCCACCTGGACATTGTCTTGGATGCGGTGTCTATTAAAGCTTCAATCAGTTTGTTTCTTATTGTTGAGGTTCAGAAGTTCTTTGTGTATTTCAGATAAGTCTTCTATCGCGTGTCTTTTATAAATATTTTCTCCTGGTCTGGCTTGTCTTCTTAGGAGCAATTTATATTTTACGAAACAAAGACAGGATGTAATCAATGTTCTAAAACGTTACCAGTGGGCCTTAGTTTCTTTGCATGCTTATAGATTTTTGCAATTCGATATCCATTCAGTTACAAAGAAATCAGGACAATGTCACATCCTCACTCGTTCTTAGCTCTCCTTGGTTTCACGCACGTGAGGTCCCGGGACCGAGGAGCGAGGGTGAGTGACAGGGTCGGCAAACCACAGGCGGAGGACGGGGTGGGGCAGGCGTGTCCTGCGCTGAGTGGTCCGTTTTTGAATAAACGTGTATTAGACATTAAAACCCCGAAGCCAAACACGCGTAGGTGTTCTGGGTGCCGTAAGTTTCTCTTCTTCCCACAGGATCTGGCACACGTGTCCTAGCCACACGTACATTTTTAGAATTAGTCAACTTTAAACTCTTCCCTCACGTTGGCCAGGGAGGAGTCTCAGAGGGTAGGAGGAAGAGGACAGGTTCCGCCAGTCCGTCGAGCTGCTGCCCGGCCTATAGGTGGCGCTGACATGCCAAAATCCGCCCCGCTGGGGATGGGACTCACTGGGGAAAATAAACAGGACAGTGATCTTGCCATGCTAATTGTGTGAGTTCTCACTGTAATTACCGTAAGGTTATTAGTTACAGTAATTTTCAGTACTCCACCAGGGGAAATGAAGTTACTTTAAATTATAATGGCAAATTAAATGATATAAAAAGATGATGTGGCATGAGTAATTTGGGTCATGGAAATGCGTGTCATGTCCCCAAATGGATCCTTTCCATTATCTGATTAGATCAACACTCCAGATGCGTGTCTGTGGGTAGCCTCATTCCCACCCCAAGGGGCACAGAGGGTGGGACTCAGAGCATTACACACGTCATAGTTGGTGGCAAGTCTCCCCTTGGAACAGGACAGACCCAGTGCATGCGGCCAAGTGGGCAGGGTGCTGAGTCCGGCCAGCTGCCTGGGACGTCTGTAGCTGTCCTCCTGGCATGGGCCTGAGGCCGGGGGGCTGCTGGTGTGCAGCCGCAACCGAGGGCAGCCACAGCAGCCCTGCGGGATGGCAATGCCGGCACCACTGGTGAACGCCAGTCTGGAGGAGAGAGCTCGGGGTTCACAGAAAGGAAATAGTGGTTTTATTCGGAGAAGCCCAAGTGCCAGTCCCGGGCATGCAGTTTTTCTCTTGAATGTTGAATTCCTCATCGATAACATGGGTATAAGGGCCTTGTTTCCCAGGGCTGCTGGGAAAACGAAATCGCGATGGATGAAGTGAGAGTGGCGAGACCATCGCAGACCAGCTTTTACTAAGAAGGATCGCTTCCCCTTGAATGTCTGTCTGGAAGAGAGCAGCACGGCTCACCCCTTTTCTCCTGAACAGGATCACAGGCGGGGCTGGGCCGGCCCTGCACACAGGAGAGACTTCCTCTCCATGCTGTCAGGGCCCAGGTTTTCCTCTTGATAACACGCCTTCTCGTCCACACTCTCCCCAGGGCGGCGAGGGGTGAATGGGGCCACACCTGGGAGGCTGGTCTGTGTGCTGTAATGAATGAGTTATTACCGGTCACTACGTGGCTCCCTCACTCCTGCATCCACCTCCATGGGCAGCGACTCTTTCACTGGGTGGAGATGGAGGTTCAAGTTGAATGCCACGTCCACGGGGCCTCAACTCTGGAAACAAAACTAGATGTTGACCCTGACCCTCTCAGGTGTTTGCCATGTGCCACATTTCTCACGCACGGCACTCGCATCCCACACAATCTCTCTACCTGTGGACACGGGGCTTTTTTCTCCCCGTGAAATAGGGGTTTCAAAATTCAGTGTTGACCCCTTGATGTGGTCCAAGCAATGAAACAGCGACCCTGCAGATGAGGTCAGATCTCCAGGGAGTGGCAGTATCACCAGAAAAAGATGAGACTGCATTTCAGGGTCCATGTTCCTCAGGCCCCTTGGGTCTAGTTGCGGTGATGTGCCTGGTTCTCATCAAGGGGATGGGAGAGGGACAGTGACACGTGTCTCTTCTGGGCCAGCGCTTGTAATAAAGCCACTCTCTTCTCTCCTCTGTTGTCTTTCTCTTGGAACCCCAGGTCACCTGGCCATGAGAGCCACCTCTGAGCTTCACTTCTAGGACGCCGTGTCACAGTTCACTTGAACAAGAAATAAGCTTCCACTGTTTTACAGACCTCATTGAGTTTTATTTCTTACGTTACCTTGTGTTCCCCTGGCAGAGCTGAGTGCCACACGGACAAAGGATCCTAGGCTGCCCCACACACTTCATGTGACACGGTGCCCTGTCGTTTCTAAATCACAGATAACTGGTGGCTTACGATTTAAGAATGATTATTTACTGCATGGGATTCTTTTAGTCCTGCTGAAGTGGCACTGGACTCGGAGTCGCATTATTTTAATGGACTTTATTTTATTAGCCAAGGGTCCTCAACAGACCTCCAGCTGTGTTACTTTCAACTGTGAAAGAAAGTATCGGGCGGTATAAAGACCTCCTACAAGGAGCAAAAGACCAGATTCCCATCCTCGGCTTTGAAACTGCCCAACCCCAGCCCTTCGAAGTGCTGTTCAGTTTCCACTTCATTCTCATTAGTGAGAGCCTGGATGTTTGTGTACATCCTCCTCGTGCGAAAGAACCGAGGTGTGCGCACACCAGTGCGTCTGCCCCAATTCACACGAGTTGTGAAGTGTTCACACAGTTGTAAGTATTGTTACTAGGAGAGCCTTGTGGTTTACAGTCATGTGACCGCTCCGTAAACGGACTTAAAGCACCTCGCACGTGCCTAGGTGTCAGAGAAGGACAGGGCCTATGAACTCAGACTGCAACTGTGTGAAACAGGCCACAGAATTACGTTGTGCTGATAGTTTACATTCACATCAGTTTTCTGTATTAAGTATATAAAACAATATATGAACGTGTAAGTCATTTTTTAATTTTTAAAAAAGAGTATTAAAATATGTAAGAGATCCCTTATCTCATTCTCTTCCTAGTTCTTCTTGGATTTGCTTCGAAGCCAGGAGACTGTTTACTTATTCACGCATTTTTTATTTCCAGGAGCCCTCCTTGCGGTCCTTACACCTGCAGCCTGCAGTCGCAGAGGCCAGAAACAGGGCCGCCTGCCCGCGAGCCCGCATGCTGCTGAGCCCCGCTCGAGGTCGGGGTGCATGGTCATGGGCTCAGCTGTCCTTCCGGCTGCAGTCGGTCTCCGGACCCCGTAGTCACGACTCAGTTATTGCTGAGAATGGGCACCCGCTCCTGCACGTCCTCAGTGGAAGCAGTAGCCACCGAGGGCGGGGCCGTGTGCTGTCAATCACAGCCAGGCAGTGGTGATTGGATGATTGTCACCACTGTGGTCGAGCTCAGAAGAACGGAGAACCCAGATCAGCCCCTGGAAAGTTATTGCCGAAGCTGCGAGTCTCTGAGCGCAAACTTCACGCCCCTCCCAGCAGCCTGCACCGAAGCTGTAGTGAGTCGGCTGTACACAGGGTGTATAAAATAAATTATGGGTATTTATTTACGGCGCCCATGCGTCACACACAAAACGATGTGTCCAGTATGTCGCGTGCATGACGCCAGGACCTTTAAATGGCTCCAGCGCTTCCGCACTGCGCGTCATCTTTCACCCGTAATTAAATAACTAGTGATTACGAGACCTGCCGACCTACGGGCTTCGGCTCTTTTCAAACCCGTCCTCCTAAACCTAACCTCGTGCACTTCCTGGATTTTTCTAGACTGTTTCAGGGAGTGAGGCGGTCTGTGTGCAGGGATAAAGACCATCCTGGACTGAGGAATTCGGTCTCTGTTTGTGCTTCGTTTTTTAACCCTCTGACGACAACTGCTCAGAGTCAGCCTGACGTCAAATCTGTAAAGTGGGTACAGTGTAGAGTCAGAAGTCATTTCCCCCGTAAGATTCTCCCCAGCTCTGAGATTCTACCTCACTGAAACACCTCATCAGATTCATTCAGCTACATAATTACTTGAAATGGCCTGGATGAATCTATGCTTCTTCTCCTGCAGCACTGAAGATTTTGATACATGTTTCTTAAAACCCAGATTTTCCCTTGTACACTGAACAGATCGAAGACCAGCCATGGGGTGAGGTTTCTGAGACAGGCAGGGTCAGATTGGCCTCAGTTCTGTCCTCTGTGAAACTGAGACTCAGCAGTTGCTCCAAAGGGTGCTAGACTTAAAAAGTAAAGACATTTTTTAAGAAAAACAGCTAAGTACTTTCTCATTTATAGTATTGATGACATACATGTATATATTTAATTATAGATAAAATACAGTAAATAATATAGATTTCTATGACAGTATCTGTGATTGTGATAGCTACAGTATCAGTGGCTGTGATAGCTACAGTATCAGTGGTTGTGATAGCTACAGTAACTGTGATTATAATAGCTACAGTGTCTGTGATTATAATACCTATGTGAAGTGACTTCTATTTACGAGAGCGGGAGATGAGTGATAGGCATGCCACGGGTGGCATCAGGCCACTTCCATCACAAGTACAGATGTTTTTAAACTGCCCATTAAGTCTTGCATTTGGACATGGCAGCTCTTCCCGTGGGGTGTGGCCCTCTCTGTGGAAGCGACTTCCTTGAAGATGCATCTGTGCAGATGCTGTGATTTTCCTCCCAGTTTGCATCTGCCTTTCCCTCCGTGCACACTTGCTTTGGACAGAAAATGTCCCCTTGGGGCACAGCCTAGTAGGTTTAGGAGTTCAGCTCCTGGGTTGCTGATCCTCAGAAGTGTTCCAAATGCATTCTGAGATGATGGGCTGTCTGTCTCTTTCTTCTGTCTGCAGATAGTAGACAGGGAGACAGCCCAGGGGTTCCTGAACCCGGTGTGGACAGCATCAGAGTGGCTGCCCTTGGCAGAGTGCTGGGCTGGCTCAGGGGCCACCGCTGCTGTCCTACACTCAGCGGACGCTGCAGTTTAAGGGGCTCCCACTTCCTTTAAAGTGCCTGCCTCTGGGCAGACCAAACCTCTCTGCAGCCTGAGTGCTCTCCTCAGTGGCTGCTGCTTTCTCTGGTTGCCTGTCTTCCAGTGGGATTTCGGGCTTGCCCAGCCCTGCTAAGATCCCCGTTCAAACCATGTTGAGGGGTATTTATTGGGGGGAGCATGAAGCATAGAAAGAAAGCTGGTGGGGGGTGGAAAGGGTTGCTGCTGCCCACCTGCCTCAGGCCCAGGTAAGAGGTGGGAACCGTACAGCTCCCTTGGCACCTGAATCTTGATTTTCCTAGCAGTAAAACGAAGATTTTGAACTAGGGAGTTCTAAGATCCTTTTAGCTCAAAAATCAAAGTACACTGTTATTGCAGAGACATTAGAAAACTAGAATTTGTTCATTTTTAGTCCCAAGTATAAAATGTCCCCTACCATATGAATTTTTAAATTCTATTCTATGAAACGTCTGCATATCAGGTACATATAAACCCACATCTACACGATGCCGATTTTCAGCGAGCAAAGCCTCTCCCTGGACTCAGGCTATGGTTGTTCACGTGTCCTTTCTATACCAGCAGTTTTAATGACACAGGTGCCTTGTAAACTGGGTGGTATGAGAACTCAGATGCTGTGTGAGAAACATGTGGGAGAACAGGAGTGGTTCTCTGGCACCATTGGATGAATACATGTGACACTGAGATCCGGGGAGTGTGAGACAACGCCAGCTAAAGCAAGGTAAACTGCCACATCCCCGTGGTTAAAACTCAGTCGTTGTCCCACAGAAGTGCTGATGCGTGGAACAGAAAAGACAAGCCAAGGACAAACAGTGAATGTGAGAATTCTGTAAATGGCAACATTCTTACAAATGCACGGGGAAAGACGTGACAACAACAATGCTGGGCAATCAATTAATTATTTCCATTTCTTTCATGTTTTTAAGATTATTTATTCATTTATTTGTAGAGAGAGGGGAAGGGAGGAAGAAAGAGAAGGCAAGAAACGTCAATGTGTGGTTGCCTCTTGAGTGCCCCCTACTGGGGACCTGGCCCACAACCCAGGCATGTGCCCTGACTGGGAATTGAACCAGCGATCCTTTGGTTCCCAGGCCAGGACTCAGTCCACTGAGGCACACCAGCCAGGACATAATTAATTATTTTCAAAAGCATAAAATTATAAGACTATTCACCAAACCTAATTGAAAATTGGGTTTAGAAATATTTGAAAAATGAAGCCATAAGAACTAGGAGCAATTAAGGGAACCTTTATCTACACGAGGGACGAGAAAGGAAGGATGTGCGAATTTTAAATCAATCCTGTCAGCACTTATCAGGAGAGAAATGATATGAACCGTGACCACTTGAAGTTCATCCACGGTGTGGGTTTTGTAGTTCATCCCTCCCCTGCTCATCAGGATTACACTGGGCCAATGTAATCAGGATGCTTGCTCCCCTTCGGATGAAGACCTGGTCTGTCTCCAGGTTTGCCCTTACATGTAAGGTCGCTAGAAGCATTTGGAGCCAGTCGTGTGCTTGTCTGTGTGAACACCTCACGGCTGACTTCCCGGGAGGCGTGTTGGATGCATCTAATTTGTCAGGACTGCCAGGTCTTCCCTTGACGTGCTGGGCCATTGCACACAGCCACCGACGATGCTCAGGTGCACCGCGCACTCCGTGTGCTCGCTAGCGTCCTGTGTTCTGGCTCTTCTTTCTTTCCGGGTGTTCTAGCGGTGCGCGCTTCCCTGGTGCCTTCACTCCTAGCTCTCTGATCGCTGATGACGGGAGGACTTTTCCAAGCGTTGATTGGCACTGGTGTCTGTTTTTTCTGGGAAGGGCCAGCTCAAATATTTTCCACAGTTGTTTCATTTGTTTGTGTGAGTGTTTCAAATGCGGTGTTGTAAAATGCGTGTTTTATGTATTTTCTCCACATCTGTGGCTGGCTTATTCATTTTCTTGACAGTGCCTTTTGATAAGCAGAAGTTTTATTTTTTAAAAAACACGTGTAAGGTCTAATTTATCATTTTTTATCATTACTGCTTGCTGTGATTTGTCTAAGAAAACTTGGCCTATTCCCAAGTCATGAAGATTGTTTCCTGTATTTCTCTCCAAAGCTTTATGATTTTACCTTTTATTTTAGGTTTTTGACCCACCTTAACCTGTTCCATGTGGATGGCGTGAGAAAGGTGTAAAGTTTCTTTTTATTGAACATCCAGATATTCCAGAATCATTTGCTAAAAACATCGTCCTTTCTCTTCCAGTTATTTTGGCATTTTTGTCAGGAGTAAGGGTGTGGGTCTATTTGGGGCCTCAGTGTCCTGCCCTGTGGCTTCTTATGCCAGGACTGCTTGACACTTACCTGATCCTATGAACCGATATCACCCCAATAAAGTTAATAAAAAAGGAAAATATAGAAAAAAGTAGCATTTTTGTTGTTACATTGCCTCCTTCTAAACACTGCAGGTAGAGTTATGAGAACTCTCCATTTCCCACATTCCCTTATTGTCAAAAAATAGTGTGGGACTAAGTTAAAAAAAAAAAGAACAAACAAAACCAGCAGACTGGTAGATCCACAGAACACACAGACGGTGGCCAGAGGGTGTGGGTGAGAAAGAGGCAGGGGCGTAAGAAACACCGCACAGCACAGGGCAGGCGTGCAGTCCGTTACATTGTAACCACTGCACCTGCCCAGTGAGACACGGTCACCTGACCAGTGTGGCGACCACTCCTACCACTCCATAGGATGTATCCACTGCACACACTACACCTGAAACAAATGATGTGGCGTGCCTGCTAAACTTCAATGAAAGTGTATTTAAAAGTAGTCCAGGATACAACAGAACCAAGGTGACAATTCAAGTTTCTTCCACTTCCCAGGCCTAAAGCAAACCTTCCATTTAAACTACGTCACTTAGTGGCGTCAGAATTTTGAAGTGTTATTTATACACAAGTTTCAAAGTAAAAAAATTTTTTAAAGATATATTTATATGCTTTTAGAGAGAGGGGAAGAGTGGGAAAAAGAGAGGGAGAGAGACATCAATGCGAGAGAGAACATGGATCAGTTGCCTCTCGTACGCACCCCCACTGGGGACTGAACCCACAACCCAGGCGTGTGCCCTGACTAGGAATCAACCCATGAATTTTGCTTTGTGGGATGACACCCAACCAACTGAGCCACAGGGCTCCAAATAAATTTTAATCTTAATATTTTATCAATGTTTTTCTCCTTCAGAGATGACATTCACTTCTTTTATTGCGGGTGGAATTAATAAAACAGCTACAAAATTTTCAATTATCTGTAATATTGAGAAGAGCATATTTAAAGGTTAAACAAATGGCAGAAATACGAATCACATCTAGGTGAGGAGGACCGTCTTAAGCTGTTTTCAGTATCCCCCTTTCTCCTTGCCCTTTGTATCTAGGGTCATCAATGGTTTTGGGGGCCCCTCCTGAGAACGCAGCCACGGACAGCAGGAGGGAGGGGGGCTGCTCCCACGGAGCCGGTGGGCGAAGGTGACGGTCTCCACGAGAATCGCCGTGTTATTTGGATACACAACGTCTGCAGCCGGAGGATGCTGCCGCTCCTCATGGCCCCGGGCGTCACGGACGTACCAGCCCGGAAAGAAGCTGTCATTCACACACGCCCAACACCGCCGGGGTTGCCTTTGCCAGCTCAGCTGTCACCTCTTCCTCCAAGAACATGGACAGCTTTGCACTGACGCCTACCTGCCCCACTGCCAGCCGGGTCATGTGCATGTGCCTGACCGTGACCTCCAATACTGGAAGGACACATAGGACATGAAGGTGGACTGTGTAGGTTCACCAGGTCCTTCTGAACCAAGGAGAGGGCCCTGTGATGTCCCCTGAGGTCACGAGGGAGAAGACCTTCCTGGGCACCTGAGTTCCAGCTGGTGGAACGGGGGCACGAGACTGCGGTGGGCGGTCTAGGGGTCCCCATGAAGGATGGGTGATGGGGACAGAGGGGCGCCTCCGTCCCAGGCCCCTGCCTTCCTGCCCCCTAAGTCAGCGTGAGCAGCGTGTCCAGGCCTGGAGACTCGGAGTTGTGACGAGGAAGCCGGAGTCCTTCTGGGACTGGCACTCTGCGCGGAGAGCCGAAGATCGACGTTATAAAGAAGGGAAAGCCCAGGGAAGGCAGGAATTCCGACAGTAGCCTAACCCAGGTCATTGAAACAACGGGGAGTTGGAAATTTGCAAATTCACTGTCACCGCACTCCACACTGTCAGCAACTTCAGAGGAACTCGCGGTGACCGAGGGAGAGAATGCAGGTGCTGCTCTCCCTGCTGCATGAGAACGCTGCTGCTGCATGCGGGGCAGGCTCCCGTGGCATTGGCCACATCGGTGTCATTCTGAACAGGGTCCTGGAAAGGCCTCCACAGAAGGGGATTGTGAGACGGAAGCACATGCCAAAGTCACTGGGTGGGCTCGTTAGAGAAACAAACAACAAACGAACAAACCCCCCCAAAAAAAAAACCCAGATGGCTGGACTCCGGCTCAGGAGTGTCCCGGGCAGGATGCTGAACTGTGTTTACTGCAGCGGAGAATGTGCCTGTTTCACCGATTCCTGGGGCGGGGGGTGGGGTGCTGATGCTGCTGTTCCCTGGCCCCATGCCGAAAGCCGGGGGCAGTCATGGCCGCAGGGCCTGCGGGCAGCTCACAGCACGGTTTGCATCCACCTGGGGAAGTCTGGGGGTCCTGGAAGCACTGGGTCAAGGTGCTTCTTTCTTTAGAAAAAACTTCTTATTGAATGTATTGGGGTGACGCTGGTTAATAAAATTACATATGTTTCAGGTGCACAATTCTATGCACATCATCTGTGCACTGCACTGTGTGTTCACCGCCCCGAGTTCAGTCTCCTTCCTTCCCCATTCACCCCCCTGCCCCCCTTCCCGTCCCCACCCCCTTTCTCTCTGGTAGTCAGCATACTGTTGTCGGTGAGGGTTGCTTTTTTGCTTAACCCTTCCTCTTTTTCACAACCCCCCCTCCTCCCTCCCCTCTGACCACTGTCAATCCGTTCTCTGCATCCATGAGTCAGTTTCTATTGTGTTTGTTTATTTTGTTCAGTAGATTCCACCGACAAGGGAAATCACGGGTGCTTGTTCCCTCAGTGTAATGCACTCAGGCCCACCCGTGCTGCCGCAAAGGCTGAGATTCCCTCCTCCTCAGCAAAGGAGCTGAGCAGTGCTCCTTTGCACACACCCACCGCTGGTGGGCACGTGGGCTGCTTCCACGTCTTGCCTATTGTCAGTAACGCTCCAGCGAACACGGGGTGCACACAAGGGGCACCCCTTTCTTAATCTGCAGGCCAGACCGATGTGACGATGTCCTTTGTCCACTTCTGTTGCCGGTGCTGTGGGCGACCGTGTGCAGTCCTGGGGCACATGGGCTCTTTCTTTCCCAGGCTGCCAGCCCACGTCATGCATGCGCCATTTCCCCCTAACTTTTGAAAAATGGGATTCGCTCAAAATAGTTTCAGTGGAAAGTAAATCTTTTCAAGGTTCTTAAGTGAATCGTGGAAGTGCTGAGACAGCTGAGGAAATACACTGAAGGCTCAAACTGCAGAGATGCCACTCAAAACCGTGACAGCAGAGTGGCCTGCTGCTCCATCCCCCCGTGTGGCTGAACTTATCAAGCAGTTGGGGGTGACGTGCCAGCCCCAGAGCCATGCCTTGTCACTGCCCCGCCTTGCAGATCTTGGCTCGTCCACAGCTTCTATCTGGGCCACTGGGGTGGTGCTGCACACGGGGCCCTTTCCCTGTAGTTGCCCCCTCCGCCCTGAGGGCTGCAGGTGCCCGTGGCCCCAGATCGCAGGCCTGTGCCCTAAGCACCAGCGAACCAAGAAATGCAGGCTTGGGGACTCTTTGGAAAGGTGCTACTTGAATGTGGGGACCCGTCCAAATTTAGGGAGATGTTCCAAAGCTGTCAGAGGGCCTTCTCGTGGTCGTTCTAGGTTGCTGTTGTGCGACAAGCAGCGCCAACTGTGGGGTGTTCAGAGAACTGTTGGTCTGCTCTGGCAGTTGATGCATTCACCCGGGTGGGCTCGGTGGCTTTTGCTCAGGGTCTCTTACACGGTCATGGTCAGAGAACTCGGGCTGCGTCATTGGGCGGCTGGCGAGGCTGGGTCTTGGAGATGACTCACTCACCCGGGTGTGAGTAGGGGAGGGCCGACAGTGAGAGTGAGACAGGAGTGGGAAGACGGCGCCATTTCTGTAGGGGCTGCTCCAGGGTTTGGAATAGCCTCCTTCCCTCACATTCATGGGACTCGAGTGGACTCAGAAGGCAGAGCAGTGGCGAGAGTACATTGCAGATCGCTGGGAGGGCGGGAACTGTTGCCCTGACCACCTTTGGCTATGCAATCTGCCGCGAGGGGTGGGGGTGTGAAAGAGGCAGGCAGGGCATCTCTGCAGCTAACTCACAGAACAGACACCCTCAACACACACACACACACACACACACAACTCAATCACACAGTCCTGCTCTCTGATCAGACGTGCTCCTGTGATGTCTTCGGACACTGAAGTCGTTATCTCCAGGGCCCACTCGTCTGCGCACGCCGGCCGGGGTCTGAGATGGCTCACCGTGACGGAGTAGGAAGGAGACAAAGGCGGAGAAGTAGATGTGGAAATCCCTCCTTCTGAGCATCAGGGAAGGAAAGGATCTGTCGGTTCGGGTTTTGTAGTGGCAGTGGCGCTGTCAAATGATGTACCTACTGTCTTTCTTTCGCTTTTGTCCTAAGCCAACTTTCTGCAAAATTGTTTATACTCCAAACATGGGGTTAGGCTGAACCGTCAGGCTAAATGACGCTCTGCTATTTTGAACTCAAACCTCCCAAATGGAATATTCTCATGAGTTGGTATGTTGTCATAATTAAGAAATTGTATATTGGAGCTGATCTTTAAAGACTAAAGGATCCGTTGGCTTTGTGACTTTGCTTGTTACATGTAAAGCTGTTTCTGCCTCAGAAAAACCATCATGTATGACATCGCTGACACCCCTTCCTTGCTGACCGTCCTTTCCAGGAAAGACCGACGGTCCTCGTTACTTCTGCATCTGGAGGGAATCAGGAGGACGCAGGTCCTGTCACCAGCTGTCCCTGTGGAGGAGCTTTACGAACATGACTCCGCTGTGGAATCGCTTGCAGGCTGAAAGATCTCCAGACGGCACTCATGGCTTCCCTACACTTGATTACATAAGGTATTCCACGGACGCCCACCCAGGCGCCTCACAAGTGCTCGCTGGGACCACTCAGAGCGCGTTCCGCACCCAAGAGCTTCTTCGAGCCTCTGGAAACTGCCTCCAGATCTCAGCAGCCTCAGAGACGTCATGTCATCAGAGCACTTGTGAAATCATTTACAGCAATCATGAAAATGAGTGCGGCTGGATGCAAGCTGCCTCGCGTCCTGAATTAAAGCGTGTCGACATCGAGGCGTCCATGCTGTGGGGTGCCCTCCCCAACTTGGTCGGCTTCGAGGTGAAGAAAACGCTGCACCCTTGTGCGGCTAGTGATTTAAAAGTATGAGCGTTAACTTTTAGGATTCAATGAGAGGAAGCAATGTGGGAGTCCCGACATTTCATGGATCAACTTTTACTTTATTCCTCTATTTCCAAAGGGAAGCACCAACCTCCATCAGGCCTGGAAGGCACAAAGGCAGGGACCCTGGGATCTGCCTTGTACAGGGGATAATTGTCAGGTCTTCTGCTGAGAGAGGGACAGACAACGGCATGGCGAGCTGAGAGGAGGGAAGGTTGCCCAGCTACTTTTTAAATGTTCAGCCAATATACCTGTTTATAGTCTTGCCTTACTCTCTGACTTCCAGACATTTGGGAGTTCTTCGGCCAAAGCACAGTTGCCTCCCAGGACTCTGCAATGTCGTGATAGTGTGCGGCTTCTTAGGGCCCACTGAACCTGTTGCCAGTCTACCCTCCCCTGCGCACACAGCATGTTTCTTCTTGCTGTTGTCTCCTCTCCATGTACCTGTCTTGTTGAGCTTTGCCTTTTAAAAGAATGATTTGCCATATCTTAAGGAGGCCTGGGGAATAAAAATACGGTAGTGTTTTTAGGGCAGTAAATGGAATCCGTGTGAGAACATCACGATGGGCACGTGTCACCATACCTGAGTCCACACCCGTGTTCCCGTGCCGAGCGGCAGGAGTGAGTCTCGTGGGAGCCACGGCCTTTGGGGCTGTGACGGGTCATCCATGGTTAAAGGGATGCCCCATTCTGCTGAGTGATATTGGTAACTGGGGAGCGGGGATGTGCGTGAGTGGGTACAAGGGGTGTGTGGGAAACCTTCCTACATTCCTCTCAATTTTGCCGTGAACCTAAAACTTCTCTAAAAAGTTAAGTCTCAAAAAGAATGCAAGAGCATAAGACCAATCTGCCATTTTAACCATGGTGTAGGGTTTTCCACCTTCTCCTATTCCGGACATAATGGGAGGTCCAATTAAGCAGGCTGAATGGCGACTGCTAAGAGGAGTGCGGAAATATTTATTTGGTAAAAATATCAAATCAACAAATCATGTTAATATAATTAAGCAGAATTTGCTGAGTCGATTACATCTAAATCCTGAAGCTAATTAGGTTATTTATTTCAAAGGATACATTTATCTTTTAAGTTTCCAAAACATAAACATACACGCTGCTCGTAAAGGAGCTGTTACGGAAGACCGAGCAGGAATCGTCCCAGCGAGGAGAAGACAGGCCCCACCGGAAATTGGCCCGTGCAACCGGAACCCTGCTGGAAGGAGCTGGGTGGCGGCTGATCACCTGGGAAGGGACCAGGCATTTGAAGGAGGGTTGACGACAGGGCGGTGTTGATCAGGAAGCATAGTTTCCTCATGACAGACAGTGTAGACGGATAAAGGGGAGAAGGAGAAATGATGGATGCAATGCTGAGTGAAAGTCATGATCATGTGGTCAGAGCGTGGGGCACCGTGGAATCGGAGCCTACGGTTTGGTGGTGGTGTGGAACGAGGAGCAGATGATGGGGCTCTTGGAGATACTCTGAGGGACTCTCCGACAGGGCAGACCCGCTGAGTGCTGTGGACCAAACCACGATCTCTCTCTGTGCCTTGAAGGCTTGCCCAGGTCCCTGGTCCCCCCCAGATCCCCGTGAGTTCTGCCAGGAAGCCCGAAGAGCTGACCCGAATCCAGCCTGGACTTACTGAAGCCACTTCTAGGTTCGGTTTCACCCGTGAATGCTCAGCATCACACAGCACAGGGTCGCCAGGCCTCCTGTGCCCCGAACACTGAGAATCGGCTGTTCTTCTTCATCTGACGTGTGGTGCATGGTTGTTTCAGTCCACTCTTCCTCAGCAGAGAGTATCGCAGAGTCCAGGAAGGACATGGACCCCCACGCCCCCCTTCCCGATCTTGGAGGAGGTCACTGACGTTGAGGTTGTCCCCGTTGGGAGCCGGGCCCTGCCTGGACACCGTGTGTGATCATCAGCTGCGAGATTCTGCAGTGTCCACCCCGTGCCAGCTCTGCCCTTGGCTCCCTGTCGCCGCACTCAGCACCCGCGGCCCGTGGTGCGTCCTCAATTATCGTCCCGCCGACAGAAGCTAAGGAGACGGTCTGACTCCCACCTCCAGTCCTGATCTTCGATGGCCACTAGAAAACCTGCCCGGTGTGCTGTCCCTGATGAAATTCAATAAAGATAAAAGAACACGATTTGAAAAGTGAAAAGCCGGGTCCCTTAGCATAAGGTAGCAGGCTGTGGGTGAGCTGGTTGCCACCCCTCCTCATTCACCAAGATGTACCGTTTGCTGCCTCCATAGCGAAGCCCCCTCCCCCCCACTGGGATGGCAGCCCACCCATCGCCCCTTCGTTCCGTGGTTAAGGACTCGGCTCTGGCATCATCTCAGGAATGCCCCCTGTACCCTTGGTCTGAATTGGGTTCTCGCCTTTTCCCTGCTCCCGTGAAACCCTGAGCATCCACCAGAGACAATCTCCTTGGTGTAGCTCACCATCACCGGCTGTGTCCGTTTATCCATCCAGGGTGGAGGCCCTCTGCAGGCAGAAACCATGCACTGCGTTTACTGCTGCGCCCACACCCCCTGGCATGAGAAATCAGTGTGTACCGAGGCATAGGTTAATGACCTTGTCCTTCTCCTGATCGTTGGAAGAAGTTTCACATTCTCAAAAGAAGGCGTTTTGGTATCCTTTGAAAATGTGTTAGAAAATAATTCACAGAAAATCGTTATGTCATAAAAATGAAAGTAACTTTGAGTTTATTTCCACCAATTTGCTAAGTTTCAGAGCTTTATTTGCACGTGTGACATACAAAAGTAAGAAGTCAGCATCGAAGACAAATGTCCATGGTCCTTGTTACAATGTGGGGAGTGCTGCACACAGGGGAGTCATCTGGGGGTGGGGAGCTCTGCCTGGGGCTTTGCAGCAAGGTGGAGAACTGCGCTCAGTTCCGAATATGAAAGGGGAGGGAGGGATTTATCACCACAGCGCAGGGCAGGGTCTTGGAGGGAACATTACTAAGAGAAATATTTAGAGCATGTTCTGTCTCAATGACTTGGCAGGAAGCTAGCGGGACATGGGCTCTTGCGAACGGGCCCAAGGATGGCGGCGAGTTCCAAGGGGGCTCGAGGAGCCCGGCTGGGCTCAGTTGGGCGTCCTCGGTAGTCAGAGTGGAGTGCCGTGCACCACCCTCGTCTACGGCCTGGATGCACAACAGTGTCTCAGCAGGAAGAGAGCACTCGCCTCCCCCAGTCAGCCGTGGCTTCGATTGTGTAAGCTTTGAACAGGCTAATCTTTCTTCAGCACCGTGAAAATGACTTTGGCCAATAACAATGTAATGCAGACACATTATCCCAGGAGGAGATTCTAAAAGCTCAGATGCACATAGTTTTCATTCTGCACAGTCCATGGCTCCCCATCTCCTGGGTTCTCTGGGCTCCTGAGGTGAGTGGAATGTAATATTCAGGAAAATTCACACTTGCTAAAGGGTTAGCAAGGTCAGCTATACAAACATTTTAAACTGAAATTCCGAAGTAGAAATAGTGTGACTCCAGGGCACGCACTGCAGCCCTCTCCTTTGTAGGCGGGGACCACAGCATGATTCCTGAGTATCCCACAGACAGCCATTGGCCAGACCATAAATGTAGCAGCTGAATCACGATCAGTTATTCAGACGAGATGCAAACCATTGGTTACAACCACGGTGTGCAGGTTTAACAGAGAATCGTTATCTGTCAACATTCTTGCTCAGTCTACTCAGATATTTTCTCCACAACATGGTTCCTTCCACATCACGTGAGAAAAGTGGGAACCCAGAGGCCCGTTCTCATCAGCAACAGGCAACACGTCCTCTGTCTGTCCACACGTCTCAGTGGCGACCGGAGGGAACAGAAGAGAGGTCGTTTGGCAAGAGACAAGCAACAACCCAGATTAAATATTGTCCCCTTGCTTGGAAGTGCCCAGGAGGGACACTTGGTTCATAATGCATCCCTGAAAATGGCTCACAGCAGTGGGGACGCACCAGTGCCACCGATTCAGACACACGGTTGCTGAAGCGTGATCGGGAGGCATCCCAAGTTTAAGAAGTAACCGGACATGCCAAACTGAAGCTCACTGGTTATTTTTACGAGAACTGAATTTAATTCCGTGTTAGCCATAATGAATGAGCTACAAGAGACCTGTTTCCAGGGGCAGTGCCGGGAGGTGGCTGGGCCGGTGCGACTCGGCGACATTCACACACCATCTACACCCGCCATCAGGTGAGTCCGCGATGCTCTGCATGCATATCACAGCACTCCTTCCCTTGTTTTTGGAAGAAATCGCTTTCCAGCTCAGCAATTAAGCCTGTCAATCACAGATGGTGGAGGAAAAAGTGCTTTCACTGTCTTACCTGTCCAGGGGACCATGCTAACTAGATGCCACTCTCGACATCCACACGAACGGATGGAAGGGCGACTTTTCTGCATCCGACGTTAAGAGAAGATTCATTGACTCATGAAATCAATTGGCCAAAGGGAAATATAGCCATGGGGCCTTCGGGGCATTGGGACGGGTTGTGCCGGGCGGGTTTATTTGCACAGGTGAGCGTGAGGTTCTGCTTTCAATGAGCACAGTTTTGCGTTTTCTGCTGCTGCAGAGCTCAGATCCCCATGCACGCATTCAGTGGTGGTTCCAGAGTGCCTGCCTCCAGAAGGGATGGGGTAAGCGGCTGTGGCTCTCTCCTAAGGCGATGCGAGCCTGTGACACGGTCTGTCCCTGCTCTATACTCGCTTAGGGGAAGCAGACGTGACTCAGCATCACTAGGAGGAAATCCTGAGACTATGTGTTCCGGGAGTCAGGGGGCGGTATTTAGATATTTAACCGAGCCTGTCCATCAAGAGCAGTAAAATGGTCATTTTAGCACCTGTCTCCTCTTTCTTAGAAGTGCTGCAACAGGAAAGTCAATTCTCCTGTTTTTAAAATGAAACTAACCTGCACCCAAACCGTCACTGTTCCCACTGAGCTGGAGGGGTCCGGGAATGTTAGAGGAGGAATGACACTAGCAGGTCTTTCCAAAACTGCAGGTGCTTCAGTGTTATTTTTGTTTTCTGCATTTTATGAGCATGGTGCTAACTTTCAGATATGAGAGTGCTGCTACAAGTTAGGAAATAATTCGTGACTTCGTGATGACCAACAGGGGGCAGCACTTAGTGATCAAATACAGATGTTCTTCAGGAACAGAGTTGTCCATTCTCACAGGCTGATAGAGAGAGTGCACAAGGAATGACTTCCCCAAATGGCTCCATGGGGAAGATGTTCCCCCTCGATGTCCCGGTGGGACTTGCACACCCAGGTCAGTATGATGGGGGAGCACCAGGCAGGGCTGGGAAACCTTGCTGACCCAGGTCATGGGAATGCGCAGGGTGCTGGGTGACAGGGAGCTCCGCCCACTCCTCTGGAAGAGCTTGGGTGGTGCCGGGCGCTGGGGAGGGCACCACAAGTGTGGCAACAGTTAGCAGATACGTGAAGGTACAATCTCTGCTTGATCGTGTCACTGTGACACTGAGGTCACGGAACAGTTCAGGCTTCCATTATTGGTGACAGTATGTGGCATTTTACCTGCTTACTTACAATCTTTAGGAATTCTTGGTTCATGTATGTTTTTATTGTTAACTTTTAAAAATTTTGAATTTGTGCCTTGTATGCTCTGCCATAGCCCAGGGTCTAGAAATGGAGGGCATATAATAATGATTCAGTAAATAGTTGCTGATTAATGGAAAATGGTGTCATTGAGAGAAGCAGACCAGACTCTGAGAAACGGAGTTTCTGGAAAAATTTGCGACATACGGGAAAACTCCCTGAGGGTCATCACTCCTCATTGGTTCTCGGGGGAGGCAGATCTCTGCCAAGAAGAATGAAGTCACTTCCCACCTATCCCTTTAAAAGTGGGCTTTTGAAAGCACGCAAGAGAGACCACCAGCGTGTGAAACTTGAAAGAACTCTCGAGTCTGGGCTTTAAAAAACACGAGAGGAGTTCGGCAGACTGAACATAGATTTTTACCGTAGCCTATAGCATTAGTGAGATTAAAAAACACGAAAAGAGGCCAGTTTTCTCACACCTCTCAGGAGGTTCGCACAAAGCCCTGCCTTGATCTTGGGCTCGGCGAGGCGGCGTGGAGGCGCACGGGGATCTGAGAGGAAGAGCGAGGGGTGGTACGCGCCCTCGGCACGCCCAGCGTGCTCAGGTGGAAAGGCCCCGGAGTTTCAAGGGGCTTACAAACCCCAGGCAGGCTTTGAGTGCTCCGGGTCAGCAGAGGCTGGCCTCCACTTCTGTCTGGAATTCTGGGAGGAGAACGTCAACAGGATAGGAATGGCCACGTGACGTGTGCCTAGAGGCAGAGGACCCGAGGAGGACCCCGGCACGTGGGCAACCTCAAAGCCGAGTCTCTGTCTCTCCAGGACCCTCCCACGAGACCCGAGATGTGGCTGAGCACTGAATTAGCATCAGGTCGGGAAGTCGCTGTAGCACAGAAGTAGGAGACTGACTCTGGAGCCAGTGGCGTGAGGGGGAGGGACAGAAGGTGCCTGAGTCTTTGAGGACCGGCCACATCGGAGGGGAGAGGAGTGGAGGTAGACGTGGCAGTGTGCAGTGACCTGTTGGGGAGAACAGACCACGGTGACACCAGCCATAGACCCAGAGTCCACAGGAAGACACCCAGCACCCAGTTGCCCAGGTCGAGGCCCGATGCCATGGGGCCGCCTCCCAATCCCACCGCCCCAACGCCCAGCCACATTCAGAAAGAGGGTGGGGAGGAGGGGAGGAGGAATCATGAATTCACTCAATTGCAATCTTTAATTTCCTATCTCGAATTTGTCTAAATTGTTTCCCTAAATGACTGGGGGAAACCAAGGTTTTAAACTCTGCGCTTGAATGACCCTGAGGCCACTGCTGAGTCCCTTAAAGCTCCGAGAGACAGTTTTCTGTAAAACGGGCCCCTGCCACTGCGTACCTCAGAAGCTCAGTGTGATGATGTTGATCGAGTACCCGTCAGCTGCCAGTGTTTGGGTCAATAACTGGGCTATTTGGGTCCTAGTCTGCTTCATATTCACATGCTTTTAGATATTTTAACCTAAGAAACTCACAATAATAGAATGAAAGCAAGCTTGATTTGACCACAAGGCCTTTGAATATAATATTCTTAAATTATGTGAGGAGATACTTATGTCACACTCCAATGAATAATTGCCACTCAGGACTTTGCTTTTATTACATGACATGGAACCGAAGTGGCAAAGGCATGCATGGCTGCCCCTGGGCTGTCGCTGTGTCTCTCTGACCTGCGATGCTTCCACGGTGCTGCCAACTCACATTCTGGCGTCATTCGCTGCCGCTGTAGCCAGTCATTCCTCATCTATCACAGGGGGATGAAAAGTGGCGCTTGGCCTCCAGAACAGATTGTCTTCCACTTGGACACAGTGAATATTAGTCCATTCCCTTTCCCTCTGGGAGGGAGATTTTCACCTCACCCGGACAAGACAGGTACTCGTAGGCAGTGCGATACAGGGTGGTAAGTCAGCGTCGTTTCACAGACCTTGTGTAAGTTCAAACGTAAACACCGGCCTCAAGATCACACCTCGTTTATATGTGGAAACAAACTCTTCACATAATCTTGAACATGAAACCACTCTTGCAGAGGGAACGTTGGCCACCTTCACACTTAAGATAATTGGTAGAAGAGTTGGACGGACCTTTATAAAACCGGGCTGAGGTTTACCCTTTAATGTACGTGTGAAAAATCAGATAATTAAGGTGTTTGAGGGAGCTGAACAAATTGGAAGACCTACAACGTGTTCAAAAAGGCCACGTCTAGTCCCCCGAGAATCCGCACGTGGACATTCGAATGGAGAAAAGTATGGTCCACGGCTGCTTCTCACTCATCAGGAGAACGCGATTCCAGGTCCACTCTTCCAGGGATCCGAGTGATGCTCTTCGGACTCGGAGGGCGTGTGGGTGGAGCCCGGACCACCGCCCCCTCTGAGTAACCAGACCGGGTCCTGAGCAACCCCTGCTTCTGCTCAGTTTTCTTTTTAGTCCCTGGTGTCCTCCTGTGCCTTCTGCACCAGTTCAATCGGTAGTATTGGGTGAGTCAAATTCAGTTAGACCTTGTCTACACATTGGAGATACACGTGTGATTCCAACAGACAAAAAAAGAAAGAAAGAAAGAAAAAATAAAAGACACACAAGCCCAAACAGTCGAAGCTACTCAGAGAAGAAAACCGTGACCTTCCAAGATGGGGGATTTTTTAGTCTTTCACAGCCAATTTCATACTAGAAAATACTAGAATGGGAGACCTTGGCTTCTGATTTGTTACCGAATCTTTCACCTGTGAGCATCTCCCGAGGACATGGACTCCTACTGGCTGCTGGGAATGTTGCTTCAAAACAGACCTTCCTGCCGTGAGAACACAGCCCGGTTTCATTTCGCTGTGAGCCATTCAGTGATGCCTTCCCACCATGTGAGAGGCCTGCGGACGCTGACATGGCATGCTAAAGCTCATCTCTTTGCGAACTTGGCTGATCCCATAGGTGACACTTCACTGGGTCAGGACTGGCAGCTCCTGACAACGTAAATGCTGATGTTACAAGGTAGGAAGTGGCAGAACGTCACAGGCGGCTTACTCACGGCATACAGCTTGGGTGCTGGTCTCTTCTCTCCACTTAACCAAACTTACAGATCATTTATAAAAGAGGGTGACTTATTTACACAATCTTAAGTTTCATTGGAATGTCCTTGTAAATGGCATATACTAACATTAATGAAGAAATAAATATATATTCTGGATTGCGTGTAATAGAGTCTAGTGTGACTGGGTGTGAGTGATGTGGGATTCATGAACCGCATTTCACTTCTGTCTCGTGCCCCACGAAACGTTTCCTGAAAGCACCTGCACACGCTTAGCACAGACTGTGTGTTGCCTTAAGTGATCAGTTTGGAGACTGACTGAAAGGTGTTTGATATTGCACGATAAATACACCTTAGACTAAGTCAAAGGTAGGGACATCATTGTTTATTCTGTTTTGTCTCGACTTCTGAGTATTTTCCATTCATGGGGAATCTTCTGTTAGAGTGCTTTCTGAAAAGGAATACTTACTAGAACTGATATTTTTTTTTATTGGCTGGTTTCTGTACAAGAGTTGACATTCTTGTGGAGGGTGAGTTTCCCCCACATGCCGGTGAAATTCCCAGGTGAGACCATCATTTTCCTGGGGAGGAAGGGAACCATTTAGAACTCTCTGGAAGCAGGGAGAGCAAGGTCACAAAGGGGAGAAAAGGGGTGCTTGGTCACCGTGCAGTCACCTGAGACCCTGAGGCAGCTTTTGGCATGGGTTGATTTCTGTGGTCTTCAGGATTGCCTGAAAATGACCAGCTACCCTCTCGGAGCCAAAGACGTCCGAGGGCCAGAGTCCTCACCTTGACACCTGGGCAGGAATCCTCCAAAGTTCAGAGCCAGTAAGATGTCCTAGATCTTCTGGGGGACAGTCATCTCTTCGAGTTGCCAGAAACTAGGGGGTGGAAAGCATCCTTACTGAAGAAGACCACAGGAACTAAAGATCGCAGGTATTTATGTTTTGTAACTGGGAATGCTGTCTTGTGAAGGGAAGTTTAATAATGAGATGCCCTTCTGTCAGAAAGAAGGGGTGGCAGAGACATTCTTAGGTCAGCCTTTCTGGTCCCTGGAGAGCACGTCCCTCAAGGACAACCTCGAGAGCATTCTCAGCTGTGAACCTCGCTGGTCACACAGTGGGGCCACTCGCCCTTCCTCCATGGTTCCTGAGTTTGTCTTGGTCCACGTGCTTTTAAATTGAGTAACATTCCCTAAACTATGCCTTGGTGAGTAATTACTGAGAACAGGCTTTAGAATGATCTCACTAGCTTAAACCACTTTCTTTTCTTCTGAGGGAAAGGAAAGTGTCATCTCACTAACACTCACCCTGTCAGAAAAGCACGGTGGATATAGACTTAGGGGTTCTCTTCCTTAAGTGTTAAATATGTACGTCACCTGAATCTAATCCTTGCCCTAACACTGTTCCATAAGCGTATATCTATTTTCTCTGCAAAGACTGTAACTCCTCCCCATACGCTCATCTCCAAAATAAAGACCCCGCCACCTGGGGACACAGCCCTCAATCTTGTCTGGCACCCTCCACTTCCCTGTGTCCCCGTGCTGCACCACGGTCAGCTCCTTTCTTCATCAGAAGCTCTGTCCTTTCTGGGATACCTCATCCTGCCTCCCAGGCGCCCAGCCCTGGACACCCCCTCCTCCGCTCCCTCTGCACTCCTGCCCTGCAGCCGGTCCAGCTCGGCCACGAGCCCACGGTTCCAGTGCGGGGCTCTGAGTGTCCTCCCCGGCGCCCGGGGCTGTGCTGGCTCCCTGTGTCCGCGCAGCCTCTCTCTCTCTATGTCTCCAGCCTGGTCGCAGCAGGAGGCATCATCAGTGTTTCCTTATTTATTTTTCCTCTTCTCTCCTATTTTTCCCCTTTATTTCTTTTTGGGTTGCTTTGTTTCTTCTTGTTCTTCAAGGACCCTATTTTCTGGCAAAACCACAGTTTGGAGGTGAGAAAAGAATGACTGACTTTATACA